>CM046360.1:5485980-5750703 GCA_025436335.1 Bursaphelenchus mucronatus
TCAGGGCCGATCTGCTATCCTAACAGAGCATCGAAACAACACTTTCCTTGATGTTTGCTGCGCTTCTAACAACCGAACTTTCACTATTACAGTAACCAAACTTCTGCTTGAATTACACGATAAGAAACTTGTAAATACATTCGAATTACATCACGAAATCCCTCGTTCCATTTGCATGGGAAATGGACTTTTGTACATGGGATTTAACAATGGAACCATCAGAGCATTGAATCCGGACAATATGGAAGAGACCGCCATCCTCCCGAAACCTCATAATTTGAGGGTGGAACTGTGCGAAGAGAAGCTTGATGAGACCGTAGACCTTCAGTAAGTGCTATTTGACGTGTTGTATATAGTTTGTACCAACTATGATTATATTGGTTGGAATTTTGATGTATAATTTATATTTTTTAGGTGTCCCGACGTCCATTCTATCGTGTATCACGAGAAATCTCGAACTCTGAGCGCCTTCTACAGCGACCGTTCCATTTATCACTGGCAGATTGGAGAAGACGGCAAAGTCTTCAAATTATCATCTCATCTCTTCCATGTGGGTACCGTATATGATGTGGAAGTTGCTAATGTAAACAATCCATACTTTCCTGTGGGTACCTTCTTCACGGCTGGCGCTGATGAAACAGTAAGGGTATGGAATGTGGAAAAAGAGCAACGAGAAGGAATCTTGCCCTCAAATATGTTTTCTTGTGAATTAAGAAAGATTGTGTATCTGGGAGCTTCTGGGTACGAAAGCTTGACAGAACAACCGGATAGTAAGTTTGTTTTTTGGGGTTATGATAGATATGACTATACATATTTGTTACATTGAATTTCAGAAAACTTCGGCGCCATTGCATCAGATATGTTGGACGCCACGAATGGAATTCGATGTCTCAAACTGAATCCTCTTGGGGAACATTTAGCTGTGGGGTCAATAAATGGAAATGTCTGGTGCGTTATAAAGTTAACCATTTAATTTTGATTTTTCAAAGTAAATTATGATCAAACTTTAGTGTTCTTGACCTCCGAACACCAGAAATGTCCAAGATCTGCGAATGCGAAGCGCATGACAACGAAGTAAGATGCCTTGAATACACTGATCCCAGGAAGTGTGGAGGCCGACATTATCTGGCGACAGGCTCCAGAGATCGATTGATTCATATATTCGATGTTAATGAGAACTACAACCACTTGGCGATCATCGATGATCATCAGAGCAGCATCTATAGAATATTATTCATTCCATCAGCTTTAGGTCTGGAGATGGTCACTTGCTCGAATGATAAACTGATAGTGGTCAGAAGATTGAACCAATCGGCTGCGGATACTCCGCCCACATTTCATCGCGTAACCCAACTCAATATTACCGGAGGGCCCAATTATGTGGTCACTACCCCCGAACATAATCTCCTGGCTGCATGTGGAGATCGGAAACTTCATTCCTATTCCTTAAATGGGAAACTAATCAAGTCTGTGAAGGGAACGCTTTGTGAAGAGGGCAATCTGACCAAGGTCGGTTCAGGATTTATATAGTTCGTAATTGTTTGGGGACAATTCAGTGAGAGTTGAGGTCATGTTTGTATAATAGAACAAATTCTGCGCGAAAAGAGGTCACTATTATGAGTCTGGGTATTTTATTCATCTGGGATAATTTGACGGGAGTTTTTACAAGGAAGGAAGGGGTGGTAGTTTGATCTGGTTTTGATAGTACTGATGGTGAATATAGCTATGGATAAGACGGTGATTGTATATGGTGTTAAATTGAGTAATAATATGTAGTGTCTGATTTCAGCTTGTTCTTGACCCCTCTGGAACTTACGCGGCTACCATTTGCTCTGACCGTTATGTGTATATAATTGATGTTGCCACTGGAGAATGTGCTGCTGTTTTGTCAGGTCAATCTGATACTGTTTCCTCTGTTACTTTCACGGCGGATTGCAGGTAATAATTTGTAAATTTGGTTAAATTATTTTTTTTGTTGTGATGAATATTATAATTACTTTGGGGTAATGTTGTATTTGTGTTTCCAGACGCCTGATCCTTGGCTCCTTTAGTGGCTGCGTGTTTGTGTGGCGCCTCTCAAATCTGCTGACCAAACGGATGCTCGCTAAACTCGACCAGGACCGGTGAGTGCTTTGAATATTTTATATTACGAGTGGGAGCAATACAAGGCGAAAGGGAAGCGCTCCGAATCCCTCTCGAATATCAATACTTTCTCACTGATCACCGCCCCTAACTATAAGTGGATCGGACAATCTAGAGATTGGCATTTTGCCTGGCATTTCATATTATATGTAGTAGGTATTCCGAATTCTGAGTAATGGCCTACGAAACACAAGTGGTCGGCTTAATGGTGGGGTAGGTGAAATGTCAACGATCTTTAGGTTCGACGAAGGTCAGATGGGTTTAAGCTTGGGAACCTTAGGTGGTTGTCGGTCAGCTCTAATTACAGGCTGTTTGAATACCTTAAGACCCTTTTTTAGTATCCCCTAAAACGCCTTGAAAGGCATGCGCCCATTATCCTGTTGATTTGAAGGAGGAAATCGAGGGTCATTTAACCTAATTTTACTGCCTCTGGCATTGTTGTTTATCTGATCCGAGCATAAAAACGGCAGGGATTCTGGCAGATTCCTCTTGATTTTGATGGCTGCCGAAGAAGCACCGCGTTTTTTCTTGTTTTCCCCTCATCATATTTGAATTGGGCACTGTAAATGAGATACGGGTTTTGTTGGGGATCTTCGATGGTGTGTGAGACGAATAAAAGATGGTTAACCGTCTAATGATCGTGCTAAAGATCTTATTTTAGATGCTTTTGCTTTCATTCATGTCTGAAATTGAACTAGCAGCGTTTTGAATGGAAGACAGTGGGATGTTGTAGTGTATCACATAGGTTAGACCTTACTTTATATGGTTTTTTGTTGGGAAGGTTTGTTTAGGGAAAAGTTGCTGTTATGAAGGTATTAGATTTATCGCTGAAAATGCATTTTCTTGTTGACACTGATTGTTTTAGAAGCACAACCCCTGATAGCCTAATCGAAAGCGGCTCGGACTCGGCTTCGGCGATTGCCAGCAAGAAAGAACATCACGGATCCGAATTTGGATCATTGAACAGTCTTAACGTCGCTCAAGACGACGATTTGGACTCTGGAGTTGGGCTGAGACAACCAAATCTCTGCAAAGTACAAGCTGATCCGAGCACGTAAGTTGGTTTCGATTATAATGATAGGGTTTATTTATTATGATTTGGGTTTTGGTCAGTTAAAAAAGTTGAATCAGCGAAAATTCATGTTGATTACATCGAAATGCTGTCATCATAATTAGTCGCGAATTACGCAATTATCTTATCCGCGTTTGTGGTATTTAATTACGCAGCCCAGATAAATGTACCCCACTTTCCTGATCTCGATTAGAAGCTGTGGACAGCCGTCTTTTTATCGCCTCCGATTTCAAAAAAACATCCATCTTTTGGCCATTTCTTATTCATCGAAAATAGTTTAAAACTGGGTCCCCTTCTTTTTCCTGCTGATGGGCGCAAAAGTCCATTCGTCAAGGGCCCGGGGGGACTTGAGTTTAAGTGGCCGGAAGATGATCTTCATGTTCAACATCGTCAATCTTTATGAACATCTCTTCTAGCTGTTTTTTTCTCCGATTCAATTATCCGGCCTCAAGTATTCGAATAATTTTAGAGATTTTGTTGGAGGGGTGTATGCTCAGCCTTATGCTTCTTTAATATCAGTCTCCGAAACTCCAGATGTTGTTTACCTTTTGATTAAATGTTGGAGAATTTGAATGCAAGTTCGCGAGGATCTGATGCCTCATTTGAGACGCCTAAGAGCGCATCCCAAAATGAAGGTTGTCGTCCTTTTTATAAACGATCGCCGGTGCGATTTCATAAAAAAATTCCGATAAAAAAGTTTTGATTTTGCCTTCAAGGTGCGACGAAGATGGGTTTACAATCCAACTGATGGTTTGAATAGCGCTTTTAGGGTAGAGTAGGGGCTTTGGGGTGTTTACCTTTTTTCTGATCTATATTGGAATACTTGGACGTTATTTTTAGATGATTTGTTAATGAGTTTGATTACAATTTTGGGTGTTTGATTAAGTAGTCATCTTTTTGCAAAAAAAAGTTGATTATGGGGATTCTTTCTGTCAATCTTTTCTAGAAAATCGGCTAGAGATCATGGATTACCTGATTTATCAGTCCTGCAAATTATCTGATTTATCCCATTACCCGACAAATCAGACCCCATTGATCAATCGATTGAAGCCAGATCTCCTTTCTGTTTTTGCTACAAACATTAATCTAACCCCAGCCGTGAAATCGGATAACCCACGGAGTTTAACCTTTGAGAAACGAATATTTTTATTTGCCCGGATTTTTGTGGAAATTGTGTTTGTTCTAGCCCCCTCCTCGTCGCTCTTCTCCCAGCTTTCTATTATAACTATAATTTCTCGCGCCTAAACCCAGGTCCGGCAAGGTCGATGACCTAAGTTCCATTGAGGTTGGTCCACTTTTCTCAAGGTTTTTATTGTCTCCGAGGAGAATATTGTTTTTTTGCATGAAATGTTTGGGTTTTGAACGGGTCTTCTTGCTCTTATCAGTCAAAATTACATCGTAAAAAGTATCGGAAAAGCGGGGAATTAAAAGTTTTTATGATCTGAAATATCATAAAATTTCATACTTTTGTAAATTACTCAAAGAAATTGATAACGTTATGTATTACATATACTTTGCGTGTTAAATAAGATCAATGACTTGCATTTTTATAAATTCCAGGACCTTCAGCATTAGCCGAGTGAACACCGAAGTGATAAGAAGATCTTCCAGTAATCTCGCAGCCACCTCAACCGGCGACCTGCGCCCTGAAGGTAAGAACAAAACGTTCCAGCGTTCCTTGCAACCTGATTCTGCTCAATTTTTGCGCAACGACGTTGAGTAATATTGTTCGAACTCTGAGCGATTTCACTTCACGTCATGTGGAGTGTTTGGGTCATCTTTTTTTTCTTGGTTTAGATCCCCATTTTATCCGAAATCGCTCATTTTTTGGTGATCCCTGGCTTGGCGCCTTTAATCTCCAAAAATCTCTGACCCGATACAAAAATGCGCAATGTTTTGTGAAAGAGAGAAGTGCGAACTGACAATATTTCAACTTTAAATTGCAAATGAGAATCGCTTGCTAGGGGAAAAATTTGGTTTAATCAAGATTTTAGGAGTCGCGCGGGCAATAAATCTTGGGAATTCCCCTGGATTCGACGCTTTTTCATTTGAAAGTCAAAACTCTCTCTCATTTAAAGCGCGATTCTATAGGTTAGAACCGCTGAATTTAGCTTTATTTTACAATTTTTTGGTCGCACGTTCCGTATTGGTAACCAAAATGACTGTTAAGAATTCCGGTTTACGTGAGTAATGGCTGAGGAACGAAGGTCAAAAAAATTTTCTATCAATTTTAAGTTTATAAATAATCGTTTAGCTGAGCAATCACCAGCAATGTATCAAGCCGGTGCCAGTGTGATCAGTCCCCAAGTGCCTCAGGGCTACACAACCTCAAGGTCCATGTCTAACATTCATCGGACTGCGGTTTCCCCGCAAAGAGCAAGGAGAAGGTGGAATGTGAATCCGAATGAAACCTATGGTAAGAACTCTTAGTACTGTTATATTATTTTTGCCTACTTTTTTGACAAAATTATAAATAAAAACGGTAATTTTAGAGAAAAAATATTGAATATTTTTTATGATAAAATCTTTTGAGCGGGTGGAGAAGATGTAATCTGTTTATTTTTGCGCATGTACATCGTAAGCATCTTCCTTTTTTAGATGCGAATGCAACTTACAACTACTCCAATGGAACCCTCCCCTTCCCCACTCAGCAGAATCAAATTTATGCCCAGCCTGAACTCCCACCTCAACAATTCAATCAATCCACTCCGAACTCTAGATATCGTAAGGTTTTGCGCGTTTTAATGTCTTTCCGAGAGTTTAGGGATCAGTAAAAAACGTCAGCAGGATGTCTTCTTTGATGTTTTGAATGGGAAACAAAGTTCTTGTAGAGTGTCTAGAGTAATGAAATAAACTGCGAATAAGAATGTTATGGCACCTACTTTCTTTGTTTATTTTATTGTTTATAATATTTATGAAACGATTGCTGTGTTAAAGTATTAATTTCAGCACAAATGCACAATTCCATGTCGATGAACGGGATCCGGCAGGCTGTTCCACATCATGATGATAGTTATTTGATGTCTTCAACTCCCAAGAACTCTCCTCAAACAAATCCATATCATCAGAGAGTAAATGATGGGCAGTTTGACAGAAATGGAAGATCTAGGAATTCAATTTCCAAGAGATATCTGAATGGGTCCGAGAATCCGGATGGAACAACTGTCTGGAAACCCTCGCAGCTGAAACAAAGACAGCCATCAAATCTATTCAGTCCAACACGACAGTCCAACTTGTCTCCAAGAAGACGTAAGTATTATCTTGTGATCATTAATCTGGTTTTTGGGCAATTTTTGTAATGGTTACCATTTGTAATATAGCGTTAAATGTTGAAAAACGCTTGCTAATATGAGTATTGGTTATGACGCCTACTTTTTTCACGATTGATAGTTCCTCTTTTGCTTTGATTTATCGGAGTTTTATGGCTGTCGATGATATTTCAAAATGTAAAAGTTCTATGTGTTGTACTAATTGTAAAGCCTAAATTTGATATTTAACAGTATGGTTTTGTCAATCGAAAAGTCCTTAACATCTTTTTTTTTCCTATGTTACCATGCTTCAGAATCCCTAACATCGTCATCGTCCAAATCCTCTTCGTCCCGAATGTATCAACCCCGAGTCCCCTATCTAAATCAATCTTTGAATATCAACGAGTCTTTGCCGAGCAGATTGGCCAGCCGAGTCCTCAAACAACGCCGCACCGCCGTGAATGAGATTAACCCAGGTTCGATTGAAAAGTGTTTGTTTTCTGTTTGTGTGAACTTTTGTTTTATCTTTTCTTAAGTGTAATTTCTTTAATTAGCTTAATGATTGCGTTTGGGAGAATTGTACAGTTACAGTTTGGTTGTTTGATTTGTTTTTTTTTATCGGCTTCTGAATTTTGTTGTTTTTTGGAATGTTGAAAATTTTTGTTTCAGATGAATCCTCATTTTCCAATTTAACGGCGTCTGAGACCCTCCGTGCCCTCCGGTCACGTTCTCAATCTCCGTCGACTCTGGCTCTCCAATTGGCTGAACAACAAAGCAGAAAACTCTCGGCAACCCTTCAACGTCGCCGAGATTCAGATGCCAGAAGTGGCCGAGCAACTCCATCTTTGTCCAGAGCTAATCTAAGAACCCAATCCAATCTTGGAAACTCGAACCAAGCTCTGAATAAGCTTGTGGAGATGAGAGATCAACTCAAAAAGAGTCAGGACAACTTACTTTTGGTTGCTGATGGACCTGCAGGACCTCAATGTTCAGATGGAATCATGGCTAGAAGTAGATCCATTGGTAATCTCAGAATGAGTGCAGCTAGACCATCTCCCTCAATCAATGTGGATGATGGATATTATGGAAGTCAGCGACAGATGACTCGGAGTGTCAGCTCATTACATAACACCTCAACTTCTCCCAATAGCTCCGATTCTCCACATCCAGATGAGAATAATCTTAGAAGTCAATATGGAAATGAAAGGAGACGATCAGCTATGACATCATCTGTCCGGAATTTGCATAAAATGTCTAATCCGGATCTGGCGGATGAAGTTTTTGAGGAGAATGATAAGGTGGAACCGTTTAATGGTGGCAGTGGAGCTTATTATTCAGCGACGTTACCTAAGAACTTGAGGAAAGGAGCTGTTCAGAAGAGGGTAAGTCGAATTTTGAAGAATAAAAATAAAGACATCAAAATGGGAGTTTTTTATTTTTCCAACTACTTCTTCCTTTTTGTTATTGATGGATTGTAAAATTATTTAAACGCCGAAATAGTAATGTCTTTATAACTTTCAGTTAGAAAGAAGTAATCCTCGACTATTCACTCGCCTAGATCAACAAACGACCAGTGGAGACAGTGATTCTAACGCTTCTGACGCCTCTCCTTATAACAGTGTTCAACAAAGGGCTCAGCTCTTCCAACAAAGAGCAACCCCGAATGGAACTCAGTTCAGATCTGTGAGCTCGGTTACCACAAATTCGAGGACAGTTATTGCCAGGAAAGGAGGAAATTATCTGTCCAGATTGAATCAGCCAGAGGAAGGTCGGGAGATAGAGGAGAGAAATCCAATTGTTGAGTTGAATGAAGTCGATGGAATCAGTGCCAATGCGAAAAGTAAGCGTTGGGAGAGGCTAAATTAATAGTAGTAGTAAGAAGATTTAGTAGTAGTATCTGGTACAGCTCGTTCTTTCCGGTCTTCAAATTACATCACATTACTCGATGAACGGCTCAAGTCGTTCTTCAAAGGTTTATGAGTCCAAAAAACTTTCGTTCCTCCTATCAGCAAACTCTTTGACGGCGCTCTCATGCCCTGCCGTTCACAAGGGCAAAATTTCGGTCGTGTGGCAGGCGGAAGAGTTTTTAATTATACCCAGATTTATGAGAAGATGGGAGAATGGAAGAAAAGCTGGGAACGACCAGAAGAAAAGGAAATGAGGCACATCTACCCAGCCCTTTCTAAACATTGATTTCCTTTGGCTCCGATCTTTATTGGGGGTGTGAACAAATCATAGGGTGGCATTCCAGGACATTATCTGGACATTGAATGGATGAGGAGTGTGGTTTCATAGTAGTTTTATGTGGTGTTGTGACGTTATCTTGGTTATCGACGAAATGTATTCTCGTAAATTGTGGCATAAATTTCGGTGTCGGCGATAGTTTTTTCAAGTGTCATGATTATAAAATCTATTTGATTGAGCACCTGGATGTCCCTTAGGAGCATTTTTTCGTACTTCTCCTTAATTTTTAGTTTTCATTCTTCCTCAAAACTGAACTATTATCCTGTAATCATCATCTTCTTACTCTGAGTGAACTCTTTAAGTCCAAGGATCTGACAAGTCCTTGAGTCTCGGCTCAAGGCCAACGTTCTTTTCCGCTTCATGAGATGCCCAAAAGTTGTTCTTCCTTTCTTTTTTTCCTCACTCACCTTCAACTGATAAATTGCCTCCTCTTTTCTCTTCAGCGGCCTTAGATCGCATACAAACTTTTCCCCGAAATGTGTCAAAAGAGGTCCTCCGACCTCCACATTCTCTAATTCGGACGACTCTCGGAATGGGGATGATAAAACATACCCTCTCCGCTATGGCTTTTATCCTTGTTTTTAATTCTTGTCGTAATATTTATTGGTTTTGGAGGTTATACTTGATTGAACAAGAGCTGAGCCTGTCTTCAGAGGCATACGCTTGTTGAGTCATTGCCTCAGTCTGTTTGGATGACTTTAAAAGTTTTTTGCCTCTTTCTGGATTTTGATTATGATTTCGGATCTGGTCCGGGTGGAAATAGTCTTTGGTTTTGATTGTTAGGGAAGTTGGAGTGGGTATGCTTACATATAATATTTTTTGAAGTAAAAATCTGCCAAAAACGAAATTAGATCTTGCTTTACTTTTTATTCGTCGCCAGGTTTCATCGTAATGTCGCATTGTTTTTTATTTGACAAGCTGGTGTTTCCCAAAAACCTGAAATAGGATCCCCTATTTGATCGTTAAACAATTACCGCAGTAGGAGTTGCATTCTGCGTGGTTTTGAACCTACGATCGTATACAATTGCTATTTCGTTTCTGCAGGCGTTACGTGATTGGCGATCAAATTACAATTCCGTTTTTTGCGTCCAGCAGAGTTTTTTCTCGCGTTTTCCGATTTCTAAAGCATTTTTTTTCACCGGTCATTTAGAACATGACTGTAATTAGCAGTACTGATATCCAATGGTATTAAATCGCTCTACGGTATTAAGGCAGGCTTAATTGAAGTGTTTCTTAGTCTGATTCTCCATTCATAGGGAGTTTTGTAACTAAGGGTTTGTATTATTTGTAAGGAAGCCCGATCTGAAATCTCCTCCCTCTTTCTCCACGTCATCTCATGTTCTTATGATCGTGCTTCCTCTTTATTTGGCTGATCATTTCTCGACGTTTGTTTGCGTGTGCATGAATAAGGTCATCCCTCATGTTCTCCTTCCTATTTAAAACCTTTCTAAGGACCATGTTGACCCATCTCCGTCCTTCCACTGCCTCTCCTCAGCGCCGCCAGGTCAAGTTCGCCGAAATGCCGGAGGCGTTAAACCCTGAAGCTTACAAGAGGCCGATCTCCCCGTCTTCATCTTCGACATCATCAACGAGCTCCACGAACAAATCATTTATTAAGAGTACCCATAGTTCACTTGCGATTTCTCGTCGCCCTCCTATGGCTCCGGCTCCAATACCGGCCCCGGTTTCGATTCGATCTTTAAGTGCCACCAGCCAGAGGGATCGAAGGATTAAACCGGCGCAGAAACCCCGACTACACGCTCAGATAACTGCTTTGAATAATATCACACGGGTCTCTGTACCAGATACCATTCAGCCTTTGAATCTGGAGATTGATGAGCCTGAAGGTACTACTGACTGAGATTTTAGGGCTAAAGTTACAACAGCTCATTTTTTGGTTGTTGTTTATGAAGTCTATGGACCTTGAGAAGAACACTTCGGAAATGCTAATTTACCCTTAATGCATTTTGATCAACCGGTTTAGCCATTGGTTCATTAGGTTTCCCTCCATCGGAGGGGGAAAAACGTTTTCGAAAACTATCGAACATTAAAATTGGGTTATAGAAAAGTTATAATATCTACAGTAAATATGGTCTTTTAAGATTCGGTTTATAGGAGTTTATCTATCATTGCTCTTTTCAATATCTACGTTGTATCTTTTCAGACATGTCTCTACACGCCCAAGAGTGCATCGAACAGATGACAAAGTGCTGTGACAAACTGATCCAGGCCAGCCAGATGGTAAACATTTGTGATTCCATTTGTTATTTGTTAGGAGTAGTACTTGTTTCAGAACTTATTATATAATTATTACTATTTCAGATTGAAAAAGATGGTTCGATTACTGATGCAGAACGGGAGAAGATCCTCAGACCCATCTACAAGGCTATCAACCAGTTTAAAGGTCGATTGGAGAGCGCATTGCCTGAGGGCAGAACCTTCTCCGATATGACCAATGTTACTAATGCTGAGTCAGGGAGCTATCGGGGATCAGGGTAAGAAGTTTTATGATTATTTTGTCATGTCTTGTTATGTCAGTTAATTTTAAGATGACTTATGATCTTATGTGATGTGTAATTTTTGGTAATATAGTTTGTTCTTTCCAGTCGCCCCTCCAACATTTCCAACGGATCGCATCCCGCCCAATCAGCAGCCAACTCCTCAGTGCCCCTCGAGATCAACGAAGACTTCTTCAAAACTCATGGTGCAAAAATAATGCAATTTGTACAGGAAAGCATGTCGCGCAGTAACTGATCTATTACTCCTACTTCTTAACATTCTCAGCATCTCAAGTGTTGTTTTTTGTAATTAGTGACCCGCTCAAATGGTGCTATTATCTTGTTCTTACATTTTATTCTCTAACTGTACTTACTTCACATGTTAGTTTATATTGTACTAATTGTCACTTATTCTTAAGATTTTAGGTAGATTAGAAGCCCTAAAATATATTTTTCACTTTCATTTTTAACAATTTTTTATTTACAGTAGTATCATGTATAATTTGTTCTTGTCTCACCCTTGTGCCTTACAACGCCCGATTTAAAAGTGCCGATTCGAATGAATTTGACCATATCGATTATCGTAGAGCAATATCTTCTTCTCTATATCCCCTCACAAAAGCCAAAAGATAATAACATTTGCCGCCAATAAGTAAGCCTTATATCAGCGTGTAAATCGAAAATAAAAACTAAAATGAAAGTTTCGGATACTATATTTACACTTGATACAAAAAATAAGTCTCTCCATATAATGCAGCCAATAATATTTTATCCACATAGTCAATCACATCGTACTCATAAAATCAGTTATACATATTTCTACTCAATTCAACCGATTTTTCAATGACGATATCGACTTTTGTAGGTCTGAAAATTGTCAGGGATTTCGCTGTCCAAGGACTCTAAAATAAGTTCATAAATCAATACTCAAAGAATATACAACAAAATAAAGATCAGAACGCACCTCCATGAGTTATATCGTTGTACCTGGCGACGGCATTTCTTGCGGTTCCATTCTTGTACCTTCTCCGATCATCCACATTCCTGGCCACCATACTAACATAAGTTGGCTCGTCGATGTCATCCAAACTCTCCTCTTCGTATTTCACTCTTTGGGGCTTTGGGCGATAAGATTCCAGGCTTCGATCGAGATCATTACCATCCTCGTCTAGAGAGACTAAAAAAATAGTAATAATACTTTATCTTCCACAATGTAATGTTCAAATGACACTCACTCGTTTTATCGAGGTATTTCTTCATTGACGGAGTGTAGTCGACGGTCCCATTCTTATCCAAGTAGAACTTCTGCCTAGCTAACTTCTCTTCATTCCTAGCTGGGAGTTCTGGATATCTTCTAGGCATATCCGAATTCCGCGTTGATGGACGAGTCCGAGGAGATGGTGAATGTACCTCTTCTCTTTGGACATAATAAAAAGCATGCGTAACAGACCGGGCAGAATTTGGCTCCCTAAAACTAAACAAATCAGAAACAATAAAAAGGTGAAATACAAGTGATTTAAACTTACTGATTTTCTTTGCTATTGTCAACATGCCTCTCGGCATAAAATCTTTGTTCTCTTTTGGACTGTGAGGAGCCCGCCGATCCACTTTTGAACCCATTTTCTTCACGTTTCAGCCGATCTTCCAACTAAAATAATACAAGTAATTTCTGAATGGTAGTCACGTACAATGACCGCCAAAAAATGGAACAACGAGTTTTTTCGCAATATCTGCTGTATCAGAACAGATCGGTACATACTCTTAACATACGATTTGTAGAGTGCGTTGAGAGTAATACATTGATATATAACATATGGGTGTAATCTTACATACGGAGTTGTAAAGCGGGAATTGATTGTTTCCGGACGACAAAAAAATGGGACACGCGGAAAACTTGTCGTCAGCGATTTCAAACGTTGCTGTTTCGTGTAAAAACACTACTATTGTGAAGTATGAGTCCTAACTGCTTACAGTAACCATAATCCGACAGCTCCAAACCATGTTTGTATTTTTTTAAATTGACTCCCGGTGACATGTACCAAAATTTGCAGTTTTTGGTCATCATAGGCTAGAAATTGTCTGCGGACAGGGCAGTTTTGATCGTAAAAAAGGGTGTAGGTAAGCCCTAGTATAACTTTTAGGATACAGTGCCGCTCTGTTTTTTCAGAATTTCTGATATTGTTTTAGTTCAACACGTTGTAGCTGATGTCCATAGAGATTTTTTTTATTCTTTTGCAAACCCTCTTGTCCTATCGTTTTTTATGCGTGGTGGACACTCCTAATGCCACTGAAGAGACTCCGAATAGAGCCGTACATTGTGAGGAAGCTTGGTTCAAACTTCTGTTTTGTAAACTTGTGGACCAACTACAATTTTTTTCTTTTTTCGGACTGATCAAGTCTTACTGGGCAAGTAAATTCGATTACTAACAGCTGTATACGCGTAGCAAATGCGAACTAGAAAGTATAGAAATCTGTCACAATTTTGTCTTATGCAGTATGAACTCTCAGTCAATCTTCATCAACAGGTCTTATTTGGCCCTATACTCCTAAAAACTAAAAAATTTTTTGGATGAACAAAATAAGTATTAATCAACTCTCAATTATTCAAAGGGTACAAAAATACGAGTTTAGGGCTAAGTAAAATCTTTTAGAGGTCAGCCGGAATGATTTATTTTAAAACGGGACATCCCTGACTAAAACAATATCAGATATTCTGCAAAAAGAGGGTAACACTGTATTCTAAAAGTTATACTAGGGCATACCTACACCCTTTTTTACGATCAAAACTGCCCTGTCCGCAGACAATTTCTAGCCTCAGATGACCAAAAACTGCAAATTTTGGTACATGTCATCGGGAGTCAATTTAAAAAATATCAACATGGTTTGGAGCTGTCGGGTTATGGTTACTGTAAGCAGTTAGGACTCATACTTCACAATAGTAGTGTTTTTACACGAAACAGCAACGTTTGAAATCGCTGACGACAAGTTTTCCGCGTGTCCCATTTTTTTGTCGTTCGGAAACAATCAATTCCCGCTTTACAACTCCGTATGTAAGATTACACCCATATGTTATATATCAATGTATTACTCTTAACGCACGCTATAAATCGTATTTTAAGATAATGTACCGATCTGTTCTGATACAGCAGATATTGCGAAAAAACTCCTTGTCTCATTTTTTGGCGGTCACTGTATAGTACAAAACTTAAATTCAAAACTGACTTACTTCTAAGAAACTCGCTTCAGGCATGTCCAGTCTACCATCTCTTGCCGAACCTTTCAAATCAATCACCGGAATGTCCTCTTGTCCTTCAACACTCACATATTTCACTAGATCTCTTTTCGTTGTTTTCATCAATTTGCTTATCTAAAGTTCAATGAAAATAAATCCATTGTGACGTACAATCTTATCCATTGCTTCAAGATCTCTTTCGTTCTTTAAGCATCGTTCTGACAATCCTCGAAGCGACTTTGTGGTAGTTACAATATCTTTACAGGTGTTAACTTGATTCTCCTTCATATGAGAAACCGTGTTTTTCAAATCTTCGATTTTTTTATCTTGACTGGAAACTTTCTTGGAAAGCTCTTCAACCAGTTGCTGAAGTGTTTGGACTTGAGCACTTAGAGTATGAGGAACATTGTGATGGTGGAGATTAATGGTAGAGGTAGACATCGCTCGGTTGAGAAGACCAGCAGAAGCGTTGAATCGACCAGTCTTGGCCTAAACACTGATAAAAAAAAGAAGCAACTTACGTGAATGGTATCCTCCAATTTGGTGGTTCTCCCAAAAGCCACGACTCTTGGAATGGCCTTATGATTGACTGGAGGAGAAGGCGGAGGCTTGGATCGTTGACGCACTCTTTCGTCAGCGGTCAAACGAGGTGGCCCGGTGGCAATAGTTGCTCTTGGCAATGAATTCAGATCCTTGAGAAGCGGACTCAACGTTTTTGGACGAGCAAGACCTCTGAAATTCCAAGTATGTATAATGAAACAAAAAACCCTTTTAATAATAAACAAATATTTACTTTTCGACCGTCTCACAGACTTCGGTCACTCGGCAATTATTAGACTTATGTACGGGATTCACGGAGCAATGATAGCTAATTGGTGTGAAATCGTTCTCTTCTTCGCTCTCGCTCGTCGAGACGTCACGGCATCGCATTCTGAATCCCAATAAGAAGATTAATCAAATTTAAAGGAATAAAAAGTCATATGAAAGCTACCGATTATTAAATACACGCAGTAAGTTCGCGGAATATAATTATTAGCAGACTTTCCGCGCAAAAAATTTTATTCATGACCGAAAAGGTGAAGCAAATGACCTAAGAAAGTCGTTAAAAGGGTCAAGACATAGTTCAGACAGCTGCAAGGACGTAGGAAAACCCATGAGGTAACCCTTGAATGTCATAGCAACCGAGAATAGCAAGAGCGTACGAGAAAATTCATTTTTCGGGCTCGACTTCATTTGAAGAAAAAATCAGGCGCCAAGAAGAGAAAGTTGACACACAGTGCCAAGTATTCTTCTAGACTGACTTTGGTCGATTTTATAGCAAGTTGAGCTGAAAAAATTGTAAAAATACAGTGATCAGCAGGAAATATCACAGCCAGAACAAATTTTACCCAATTTAAAGAAAAAAATATTTTTGCAACATATATGCCGTTCTTATTAAATTAGCGTCTGTAGCCGCCCTATTTGTTTTTTTGCTGTTACGGTAAAAACTTTGATGGAAAATATCTCAAAACCTCGCCACTTAATTTTCTTATTAACACTGTTGTTGGGATGCTTGGATTGGATAAATTATTTCTGGTATCTTTTTGGCCTTAATCGGACTTTATCCGGAGATTTTTCGTGTTTACTTTGATCTGGAGACGACTCTTGATTTTCTTTATATTTTGTGGTTTTGTTACAACACCTTCAGCAAGTGTTTTGACAATTTTCAATTTTTTTTAGCGGTCATCCATTTCTCTGATATCAACACCATGGTGTCTGGTTCAATCTTTTGAGTAAAAGATGGGGAAAAGTTGGCAAAAACAATCAATAACAGGCGTTTTTTTGCACGCGTGGCGGGTACACAGGATGCTTTACGTAGGATTTTGTCTAAAAATTAAAAATTACTGTAACCAGGAACACGATAATTTTGAGGACCAACAATGTGCCGAGATGTAGTAGGCCTTAGGCATGATACAATAGGAAAGTTTTGTTCGATTCTGTGATTCCTTGAATTTGAAAATGCCCTACCTTTCTACCAAGTAAAAAACTGCGTTTTAAAAAAGTGGCGGGTAAAATGAAAGTACGCGCAGGTCTGTCCAATTTCCTCTCACTCAGTTTCCCTACAGCCGTTCTATACTATTTATTTCATTGGCTGTAGTTTACATGGTAATATACGAATAATATGTCTTTAATGCCATTTTGGGAGATCTAGGATGTTCTTTTCTTCACAATGTGCTTAGTTTTTTTCCTCCTCGTGCTGTCCGAAGTCAATGTAACCATAAGCCTGTTGACAGTTATTGAGTATTTCCGTCAGGGTCTTCTGGATGTGTTCGAATTTTGGGCGATTCTCCGGATCTTTCTCCCAACATGACGTCATAATCGGAATGCTGAATTGATCCGATCACTTGATATTCGAATTATAGTCTATGCTTACATGTTTTCAGGGGTCTTCTCTGGTACTTGAGGGCGCGCCCCATTCTCCAGTTGATTCGATAATACTTCTGCCGCGATATTAGGGTAGGGATCGGCTCCATCGGAATAGATCTCATAAAGGAGAACGCCAAACGACCAGCTAAAAAATTAGTTATGAGGTCCATGAGATATTAAGAGTCTCAGAATAAGTCTTTTAAAACACGATTTCTCTAAGGGTCGAGCGTAGTGGCGACGTGAATTTCAACGTTGTTCAATTATGGCCATACTCTTAAGCATTACTCTTTTATGAACCATTATTATAATTTCACAAAAAGATTTTGAATAAGTTACAGTAGCTTGACGTACTGTAGTTGAGAGCCATTTTCAGGATCTCCGAAAGTACACGTCCTAGAGACAAGCGGTCTTCATCATCATTTTTCTCGTGTTCTAAAACGTATTTCTTTAATTTCCTAACTCGCAGGGAAAATTTAGCAATTAGCATGTTTTTGCCGTTCATTTTAATAACCATTATTTTTCTCGAAAAATTTTAATATAAATTTCCAGTGATTTTATTCCGGATTGTGAAACTAGAGCTCATCGCGGTTCGAATGAGCCTAGAATTTCAGAAATCTGGTTCGACACGGTTGCAAACATGTATTTTTAAGTCGGTTGGCACTTCACTCAATATTGTGTCTTTACTGTTATGTGACTTCAGGTTTTCTGAGATGTAATAATAGACAATCTTTTGGGCAGCAGAAAATTTTAGTGCGGTGCAACAGGCATAAGAATCTAGATAACACGTGATTTGAAATTTCAGACAACTGAAATTATGCATTTTTATATTGTACAGGGTGGTCCACAAAGTTCTCCCTAGTTTGTCTATGGAATAACTAGAGAACTGCTCAACAAAAATTTATAAAAAAAAAAATAGTAATCCTCAGCCCCCCCCCCCCAGCCTTGCTCAAGTATTAAGAGAAAACGTGTTTTGAGCACTTACATATCCGATTTTTCCGAGAATTTTCCGTTCAGGGCTTCGATGGCGGTCCATTTGATGGGTAATCTGGTAGAGGATGCTGTAGTTGACTGTTCAGAATGAATGCAGAGACCAAAGTCACCAATCTGTGATGTATTAGTGGTGCTTCGCTTTACTCACCTTAGCGGTTAATGGTTTGGAGAGTAGTATATTTCTGGCTGCCAGATCTCGATGAATGAAACCAAGTGAAGCCACGTAACTCATTCCGTCGACGATTTGCCAAGCAATAGATAAGAAATCCTTCTGAGTCAACGCGCTATTGGTTCCTTTGAGCAGATTCAAGAGATCTCCCAATTCACATAATTCGAGTACCAATAGTGGACTGACGGAATCAGTTACACATCCAACTAGATGGATAATATGTTGATGACCATATACCTTCTTCATAATGTTTATCTCGTTCAGAAACTCAGCTCGAGAATTATCGTCGGCCTCTTCGTTGAGTTCTTTGATGGCCACTTTCTCATCTTCTTTGGTCCAAACTTGTAGAGTGGATGATTTAGAACCTTTAATAGAGCCATCTTTGCAGAAGTTTCCATGATATACTGTGGCAAATCCTCCTTTACCAAGGACTTTGCTCTTGTTTAAAATTAATTGACCTGGATGGATTTCCCATTGATCTCTGGAACGATCTCATAGCACATTGTTTTATGTTGTTCTTACTTTTTGAATCCAAAGTTAGTATAGTAATCGTTTCCGTAGATGTCATCTTTTCCTCTCGTCATGAAACTAAAAGTTATGTTGTAAAATTGTACGTATTATAATAAAGTTTGGTTACCTTAAGTTGAGCAATTTGTTTTTGCCTGGGAAGTTACAGTATCTGAGGATAAAATAGCTTATAATGCATAAAATGACCATTATTCCTAGTAGAACGAAACCAGCGATTAACCAAGCGCTCATTGGAGTAGGTAATTCTACTATGTATTTGTCACAAGCTTGAATATTATCGAATAACATGGTTCCATTTTGTCGACTGTGGGAGATGGATAACATTGTGCCCATGGGTTTTGATAGATGTCCCATTTCACAGTCACGGTTGTCAACTGGCGATAGATAATCGAACTGAAAATCAGGATGCTCCGTTAGTTTTGTATTTTACTTACATTTATCCACATAACATGTAATGGCAAATTGTATTCCTTCATCAGTGTAAGTAACTTCGAATCTAGATCCATTATAAGATCGTGGAAGTCAGGATATTGTGCCAACTGTAGACAACGAACGTTTGTTATGAGCAATACTTTCGAGTATTGCAGACAGTCATCTTCCTTTAGCTCTTGTTCAAAGTATTTCACAAAAGTGTAATTCTTATGGCTAAATATATCAGTACTAGTCAATAGTGTAGCCGTCTGACTTACGGATCAACAGAAATTCGATTAATGTCTTTTATATATTCATCCATATTCTCTGTGCATTCGTCTCCCACTAAACAGGTATCTCTTGAGTTGTCATTGATATTCAAGATGACAAGTTTAGTGTCTTGGCTCTCATCGGCAGCACTTTCTGAGCAATTCTTTAAAAACTTTTGAATATATTCCACTTCTTCCAACAAACTGCTCTTCATGTAGAAAGGTAATATGTATAATGTTCGTCTACATTGCTCCGAATCACATATGATTCCTAGTAATATCAGTAGAATAACATTTACTGCCCTTGCTGTCATCGTCTGATGATAACCCAAACTTTGAATGACGGAACAAAAGAGGAAACAACACCTTGGTCCATGTCAAATGAAACGCGTTGAGCCGCTTACCACTGATAAGCACTCCTCAAAAAAACCGAAATGATTTAGATGATGCTTTTTAATAATCTGTTCTGCATATTCACAAATCATCTTTTACAAAAAAGGGGTATTATGAGAGAATAACAAAGAAATAAGAGGGAAGATACAGTAGACTAGCCCAAGTGGGCGATTAGGACTTTTCTACTCGTATAATCCAAAAAATGGAAAATGAAGCAAAATGGGGAACCATCCGAATGATAGTAGTCTAAGTTGGGCGCAAAGACCGCATCCAGATGATCCGTGAATTATTTAAATTAGCAAGTAATGGAGGATTCGGATTTGGAGGGTTATGGATTTAGAAGTCAAAGTTGCGAGAAGATGAACGTAACACAGCAGCAGAAGCAGAGGTGGCCAGACCGCCGGCTGGGGCAATCGACGCGGAGGAACGGTTCTTGGCCCGGAGTTTGGACAAGGAGTTCTCGGCCAAGTCAGCGCGCTCTTCGGCCTCATCAAGTTGCGCTTGTAGTTGACGGTATTTGCCGAGGTTGGTGGCGGCAACTTCTTCCTGAAATTCAAAAGTAATTTTTATTGATATTTGGATTGGGTATTGAATAGTTGAACTAAAACTTACAGCTTCCTCAACTTGTCTCTTGTAGACCTTGAGTTTGCCTTGGAGTTTGTCAATGAGGTCAGTGAGACGTTCGGCGTTCTTCTTATCCTCTTCGACTTGGAAGTCCAGCTCCTTGACGCGACGTTCGGCACGACGGAAGTTCTTGTCGGTGTCTTGGTGACGGCGTTGTTCTCCATCCAATTCCTGCTCGACGGCGCGGATTCTCTCCTCGAGTTTGGCAATAATGCGCTTCCCTCCCTTGAGGGCAGCAGCTTCGGCCTCGTCGAGACGGACTTGCATCTCCTTGATCTGGATCTCGAGTCCCTTGCGGAGACGGTCGACGTGTTGGGAGTGTTCTTGTTCTTGACGGAGTTCTTCGGCAAGACGGGCGGCATCGGCGGAGGCCTTCTTGGCCAATTCGTCGGCGTTGCGCAACTCGGTGAGGGCCTCGTCGAGTTCGGCGTGGAGGGCTTGGAGTTCTCCCTCGAGCTTTCTCTTGATTCCTCCCAAGCTGTTGACTTGGGTGCTGAGATCGTTGACGAGTTCGCGGAGTTCGATGAGATCGGCTTCGGCGGCACGACGGGCGCGTTCGGCAGCTTCGGCTTGGACAAGGAGCTCTTCCTTCTCGGATTGGAGGATCGCGTTTCTCTTTTCGGAGTTGAGGAATTGTTCGCGGATGTCGTCGCGGAGTCTCTGTTCCTCTTCGACTTGGAGTTGGAGTTCGCGGATGAGGTCTTGATGCTTCTTGATGGTCTTCTGGGCATCGGCGTAAGCTTTGTTGGCGTGGTCGAGAGCGATTTCGAGTTCGTTGACGTCTTGTTCGAGCTTCTTCTTAATGCGGAGAGCCTCCTGTTTGCCCTTGGATTCGGCTTCGAGGGTGGCTTGCATGGATTCGAGGGCACGTTGGTGGTTCTTGCGAGTGTTCTCGAATTCTTCTTCCTTCTCTTGGATTCTCTTCTCGATCTCGGAACGGATCTGTGATACTTCGACTTGAGCTCGGAGAACCTTGGATTCTTCGGCTTCAAGGGCGGCTTCGGCCTCGTCGAGGGCGTGCTGAATCTCTTCCTTCTCAACCTCCAGACGACGGACGATCTTCTGGAGTTCGTGGACAGAACGGCCTCCTTCGCCGAGCTGGTCGGTAAGATCCTTGATCTCCTGAGCCAAGCTCTTGTTCTCGCGGCGAGTTCCTTCCAAAGCTTCAGCCAGCTCGTCTTGGACGGTCTTGGCCTTGAAGAGGTCGGTGGCCAAGTTACGGGCATCGCGCTGGGCTGCGTCGAGCTCGGCAGCAAGGTCATCGTTCTTTTTTCTCCATTCGTCGATGATTTTGTCGAAGCCCTTCTGCTTCTTCTCAAGAGCGGCGGCATAGGCGGCGGCGCGCTCAACATCGACCTGAGCATCGTCCAAGTCTCCCATGAGCTTGTGACGGGTCTTCTCCAAAGAGACAATCTTGGTATTGGCAGCCTCGTTGGCGTCGGTGAGGTCCTGGACCTTCTGTTGGAGCTTTCTCTTGGCTTCCTCGATCTCCTCGAGTCTAACAAGTCCTTCTCCTTCGAAGCGGGCCTTCCATTGTTGAATTTCAGCGTTAAGTTTACTGATTTGACGAAGGGCTTCAGCCTTTCCTTCTTGTTCCTCATCAAGTTGTTCACGAAGAGAGTCGTTCTCGTGTTGGGCGTTTTTGTATTGTCCAGCAAGAGCTTGACGTTCACGTGATTCCTCATCGGCGGTTCTCTTGGCCTCTTCAAGTTGAGAAGCAAGCTGAGATTTTAGACGGTGGAGTCCGTTCAATTGGTTCTCCAAGTCTTCAACCTGGTTTCCGAGGTCGGAATTCTCGTGTTGCAGACGAGATTTCAAAGCGGTGAAATCAGCCAATTGACGGGATTGCTCATCAGCCTTGGTCTGGATCTCAGAGAGTTGGAGTTCTAAGTTCTTGATGACTTTCTCGGCTTCTTGACGGCCACGAAGTTCAGCATCGGCGGCTTGGGTGGCATCTTCCAACTCCCGTTGAATCTGCTGCTTGTCCTTCTCAATCTTGACCTTGATCTTCTGGACCTGTTCAAGTTGATCAGAAAGTTCAGCAACGGCATCGTTGTGCTTCTTTCTCAAGGCTCCAAGTTGAGTTTCGTGGTTGAGGTTGGACTCCTCAAGATCTCGACGGAGTTTTGCCAACTCGGCTTCACGCTTCTTGTTGACCTCAATCTGAGCTGCGGTAGCACCACCAGCCTCATCCAAACGCTCGGAGAGCTCTTCCAATTCGCGTTGGAGCTCGGCACGAGTACGGTCGGACTTAGAGCGACTGCCACGTTCGTTCTCGAGCTCCTCTTCAAGTTCGGAGATGCGGGATTGGAGCTCCTTGATCTGGCGCTGGAGTTTGGCAACAAGGGATTGCTCATCCTCAAGCTTGGACGAAACGGCATGGAGTTCTTGCTCCTTGCGTTGAAGGTTGACTTCAATGTCGTGCTTCTGCTTGTTGATCTCGTCGATGTTCTCCTGGGCGACCTTCAGTTCACCTTCGGACTTTCTCTTGGCCTTTTCGAGTTCTTGGCGCGAACGCTTTTCACGTTCAACGTTGTCTTCCAACTGAAACAAGTATTTAACAAAACGTATCTGTAACTTACGTCATCAAGTTGTTGTTCAAGCTTAGCCTTGAGCTTGTTAACGTGGTTGACCTTGTCTTCTTCTGCCTGGAGGTCCTCTTGGAGCTTGCGGTTGATCTGAAATACGAAAAAAATGATTATAAAATAGGGAAAATTGTTTTTTTTCGAATCATAAAAGTTCTTACCTCCTCTTGGTGCTTCTTCTCCTTGTTCAACTTGGCGACAGATTCGTCTTGTTGAGCCATTTCATCTTGGAGAGAGCGAATGTTGTGCTCACGAGCTTGCTTCTCGGATTCGGCCTTGCGGAGTGAGAGTTCGAGGTCTTGGACGCTCTTCTTGAGTCCATCAATGTCTTGTTCGGCCTTCTTCTTCTGACGGTTCAAATCAGAGTTGCGGTCTTCCAAGTCACCCAGTTGGTCTTGAAGCTCTCCCAATTGACGGTCGAGATCCTTCTTGATCGATTCAAGTTTGTTAGCGCGCTCTTCATTCTCAGCGGCAACGCCCTTCTCCTTTTCGAGTTCGAGGAAGATCTTGTTCTTCTCCTCAACCAGCTTGGCAACCTCTCCTTCGAGTTGTTGGCGGTTTCCTTCCTCCTTCTTGAGACTCTCTTCGAGCTCCTTGATCTTATCCTCGAGTTTTGCCAACTCTTCGGTTTCCTTTCCGGCCTTGAGGAGAGGCTTCACCTTTCCGTAAAGCTTGAACCAGTCCCAGGTGCGGAGAGTGCACCAAGAACGGATGTTGCGTTGAAGGATTAGAAGACCAGCACGCTGTTGGACACGTCTCTTGACATCGGCTTGAGCCAAATACCAACGGATGTATTGTTGGAAGGAAGTGATGATCTTGCCGAGTTTCTCATCACGCAAGTCCTCAAGACGAGCGAGAATACCAGCCTTGAAGAAGACCTTGGTGTTACCCAGTTTGAACTCCTCGTCGTTCAAGTTTCCCTCATTGCAGAGAACGTCGGTGATTCCTTTAGAAGCAGCCTTCTCATCTCCTTGCTTAGCAGCGTCAGCAGCCAAGATGGAATAACGTTGCTTGAAGTCGGGGTAGACCATTCTGTTGGGGAAACCTTTACGACAAATACGGATACCTTCCAGTACACCGTTACAGGTCAGCTGGTTGAGAACTAAAGCGGAGTCAATCACTCCAGAGGCCTTCTTCTCGTTAGGAATGATACAACGGATAAAGTGAGGATGAGTGGTGTACAACATGCTCATCAAATTGTTCAAGGACTCACGATACATCATAGAGACAGTCATGAAAGAAGAAGATTTACCCTTCTTCTTTCCACCGCCACCTCCGGTCTTAGCCAACTCGGCAGCTTCTTCTTGAGTGACGTAGTCGGAGAAGATGTCCAACAACAACTGGTTTCCTTGAGAGGTCTTGAGGACGGCGACAGCAGAGTCGTTGAGGGGATCCTTGTTCTTCTCAAGGAAGTTGGTGGCATTGTAACGCACAGTTCCGGCGTAATGAACAATGGCAAAGTGAGCCTCGGCCTGTTTTCCCTTTGGTGGTTTGGGTTTCTGGAAGTTAGGGTGTTTACCCAGATGTTGGTCGAGCAACTTCTGGACGTAGGTCATGTCGGAAGCCTTGGGGACGATACATTCCTCATCCAACATGGAGATGATACCCAAAGGCTTCTCGATCAGCTCGATACAAGCTTGAAGATCGAGGCCGAAATCAATGAAGGTCCACTGGATGCCTTCGCGTTTGTATTCTTCCTGTTCAAGGACGAACATGTGGTGGTTGAAGAATTGTTGGAGACGTTCGTTTACAAAGTTAATCCACAACTGTTCGAAGCTGTTCAACTAAATCATAATAATTAGAATCTTGAATAATATCACTAGCAGTTAAATGTTATGTCAGCAACTTACATCGAAAATTTCGAAACCGGCGATGTCCAACACACCGATGAAGAATTTACGCTCGATGGCCTTGGCGTCAAGAGTCTTGTTACATCTTGAAATCAACCAACGGAACATACGGGCATAGACAGCCTTGGCCAAACCAGAGACCGCCCAAGAGACTTGTTCCAAGTTCTGTCCCTTGTTGACCCATTCAGTACCAACGCGTACACGGGGCTTGGTCAGGGCCTTCAAGAAGGCTTCGTGGTCAATGTTGAAACAGTGAGCGGCGTTCTTGGCGTCTAAAATAGGTATAAGTCTATTACCTTTCTTCTCTTACCGTCATCAGTGTCAACCTCGGCCTGTTCTTCACGTGGACGTTGCTTGAACTTCATCTCTCCCATGTGCATAATACCGGCAACAGACTTGTACAAGTCGGCGGTTTCACTGTCTTCAAAGCCCATGATGTCAAAGGCTTCTTGGGTAAGTCTCATCTCTTCTTTATCATCAACACCTTCGATAGTCAACTCAGCTTGAGAACAGAAGTGATAGTACTTGATGTCATTGGTGAGCTTTACCTTCTCACGAAGTGCTGGGTCGTTTCCAGAGGTAATCTGATAGAAGATGTGGTAACAACGCTCTCCAGGAGCTTGACGAACGACACGAGATTTTTCGAGAAGATCTGAAAGCAATTTTGATTTAGTTTTATGTCAGCATTACTTTTTACAAAATACATTCTGTAAGAAATACATACAATACAAGATGAAAAAATCTTACAATGCTCAATGTCACCACCAGCCAACTTTCCGGATCCAGAGAAATGGGTACGAATGAACTTTCCGAAACGGGAAGAGTTGTTGTTGCGGACGGTCTTGGCATTACCGAAGGCTTCCAACACAGGGTTTGTCTGGACGATCTGTTCTTCCAGGGTACCCCCCTTCTTTCCTTCGGTCTTCTCGGACGAGCTGCCGGATTGAGTAGCACCAACAATGGCAAAGTAGGAGATTACCTTTTTGGTGTTTTCGGTCTTGCCGGCTCCAGATTCTCCAGTAATCAGCATAGACTGGTTCTCACGGTCCTGAACCATGTTGCGGTAGGCCTCATCAGACACGGCGAACAAGTGAGGTGGCATCTCGTTACGTCTCTTGCCCATGTAGTGCTTGATGACAGACTCTGTGTAGATGGGGAGACGTTTGTAAGGGTTGATAACGACACAGAAAAGACCAGAGTAGGTGTAGATCATCATAGCGGCATAACGCTCCTTCAAATTGTTCAAGACGGAAGCCTCGTTCAAGAAGGTTAAGTTAGCCATGTCCTCGGTCTTGGTGAACTTGGGAGGGTTCATCTCCTGCGCTTCCTCCTTCTTGACGGTAACTTCATTGCCCTTTTCGGTGACGACGGTCACATTGTCGCCAGCAGCGGACTTGATTTCAGCACGAACAAAACCTAAAATTCGAAATTAATCTAATTTTTGGCTTTAATTTTATTATCAAATTTGAATTTTGTGTTTGTATTCCTGTTTTCATTCGAATCGAAATCAGATTCGCAGTTTTTTTTCATTCCAATCTTTTGTTGATCTATTTTCTGCCACAGGGCCCGCATTTTGTGATGCACTTTTTGTGTTTATCTTCCCCATTAATATCTGGAAACTCCGGATTGATCAACAATGCCCGAAAGCACCTGGGCTCCTGTTGTTCTTTGAAGATTGGAGCAGAAACAGGCGCTGAAGAGAGTTTCGCCGAACCGGACACAGTTGGTCCCCCGATATGTGAAAAGAGGGCATCCTCAAAGTTTTAACGCCCACACCTGAGCATGGCCACGGGGTCGGGCCAGGAGGCGGAAAGAATCGCCAAAGAAATAAAAAAAATCGGCCCAAACAATAGCCGAGAAATGGGATTTGAATAAATTTATATGCAATTTGATATTCGATTTGGAATGGGGGATCCGTTTTTTAGAGAATTTATAGCCTAAGGGGTCGAAAGGCGAAATCAGCAAGTATTTTGGGAATACGCGTCATTTTGCGATTACTTGTGGATCATAAAGGGGAAAATCAACTAATTAAAAAAAATAATCAGAAATTTGGCCAAAATCATACTTGAATCTCAATTGAAAATCACAACAAGTTGTAAGACCATTTTCTGTTATAAAATACGATTTTAACCACTTTTTTTCATTTAAACCCACTTAATCTACAACACAACTTACCATCCTCAGCATCAGGAATCCAGCAGTTCTTCTTGGAATCGAATGGCTTTGAGGTGAAGCTGATCTTCTCCTCCTGGGAGATAGCCAAGTATGGGTATCCATCATCCTTGGTAAAGTCCTCCATGATCGAAGTGATAAGTAATGAGAAATTCGCCCAAAATTTCTGAAAGTTAAAGGGATTATTTGACTTTAATGACTTAGTATGATAGTTCACGAAAATATGTGCTAAATAGAGTGTAAATTCTTAAACCGAAAGTTTAGAATATGCAAATCGTGGAGTGTTAAAAGGAACAAATTCATTTGAAAGAGAAAGAACGAGCCATCCAAAGGGCCAGAATTTTTAAAGAATAAGATGGGGCCGGGAGTGGCCAAAGGGGCCTTGAGAAACGAACCGATCTGATCGGAGGCGGAGACACCTGCCTGCCCTTTCGGCCGCTGCTTACCCCGTTACGGCCTCTCTCTCAGCATCGGGCCCTGCCCCTAACACGGCTTGAGGAGAGTAGGCGGATTCCATGAACAATATCCCCGGAAGAAGAGAAGTTTTTTGTTTGGGACCCTCCTCGAATCTTTGAAGATCAGCGAGCAGGTGGCCCACGCGACCCTTTGGCACAGTTGGGTTGCAAGGTCCCGATTTGTAGAGAAATGGGGGTGCATCTGGCGGAATTCGAGAGGTTAATTGATGATCATGCAATAAGAAACACTCTAAGGAAAGAGAAATATCCTGCGTATGGGACGGTTTGTCCCCACCCCGGTTTTGCCCCAGGACGTTTTTGTCCCCACTTTTTATTTTTTTTTCCCAGGACAGTTCTGCCCCCGGACCGGTTTTGTCCCCAGGACGTTTTTGTCCCCAAGCCGGTTCTGGCTGGGCACATTGTGTGTCCATTGGAGTTGGTAACTTTACAAACTGCAGAGTAATTTAGGTACTACTATCAGAGTAATTTAGGTGTTACATGGTACTATACAGTACTAGCAAAAGTTATGCCTTAAGGTGTTAATGCTGTTGGTTTAGTGCCCAGTGCTGCTCCAAAAATGTGTTTTTAGCGCTTGGTACTGTATGGTCCAAGGTGGCACTATACAGCACAAATTTAATTTTGCACAAAATGAACTTCTGATCAGTACTGCATATCAAAACAACGGCAATTACGCGCTGCGGCTTATTTTTACTTCGTGTTATATAGTATTACCTTTTACCATACAGTACCAAGTGCTTTTTGAGCAGCACTGGGCACTAAACCAACAGCATTAACACCTTAAGGCATAATTTTTGCTAGTACTGTATAGTACCAAGTAGTACCTAAATTACTCTGATAGTAGTGCCTAAATTACTCTGCAGTTTGTAAAGTTACCAACTCCAATGGACACACAATGTGCCCAGCCAGAACCGGCTTGGGGACAAAAACGTCCTGGGGACAAAACCGGTCTGGGGGAAAAACTGTTATGGGAACAAAAAAATAAAAAAAATGGGGAAAAAACGTGTTGGAGACAAATTCGTCGTGGGGACCAAACCGGTCTGGGGACAAAAAGGCCCGCAAAAAGCGGGGACAAAAACGTCCTGGGTACAAAACCGTCTTGGGGACAAAACCGGGGTGGGACAGAACCGGGCCCAATCATATCCTCCTGTTCATAAGGGTTATGGATCAAATGAATAAGCAAATAGGTTTAAAATTGGAAATTTGAATACCGTATTTAGACATAAATTGTTATCAAAATTCAACTTTATTTGGAAACATAAAATGTAAAGCTTAATGTATATAAATATCAATTTAAACCCATTTTTTTCTTAAATTGGCTTCCCATTCTGTTTGATTCCTTCCTCGCATGTGCAATATCCAAATTAAACTGCTGCCAAATGTGTGAACAGATTTCGGATCCATGTTCTCCGGCCAAGAATAACACTCGGAGTAAAAAGTTTTATGCTCTATCTTGGATCATAAAACACGTAAAGCGGGAATTTGGAGAGAACGTCTTTCGAGAAGTGCGCAGAGAGGCAGAGAGAAGAAAAGGGAATGGAGATATTCGCGCTTCCTCCCTCCTTTTTTGACCATTTCACGTCCGAATATAGGATTATGGTAGATTATTCGGAAGAAGGATTCAAGGATAAGTTTTTGAAACATGGCGAGGACGACTGGCTTAGGACACCTCCCACTGCCGGTGAAGAGTGTAAGCAGGGGTGACCGCTCAAAATGTTCCATTCTAGGCAAGATAGGCCACATTCAGAGCATATCTATAATCTAAGAACATATGTAATGTTCTATAAAAGCCATATTATTCTAAATTTTTCACGTGCTTGAGTTTTATTTGTGCCGATTTTGCAATTTTTAATGTTTCTGTAAATTGAAATAGTTTAAAGACTTTGCAGTAGTAACTCCAACAATTTCCGTATTTTTGGCTCTCATTTTTAAAAGTTTTTCTTGATTTGTAAGTAATAATATCCAAAGCTGTGACTTACGAACCTGATGCATGTGAGATGCCACCTGCTCAAAAAAGTTATGAACATCTCCACGTGACATGACTTTCAAAACTTTACAAACAAAATCAGATTTTTTTTATTTTTGCCGATCTTAAGGATCTCCAAATTCTCGGGATTTTTCCACAAATAAACGACACTGATCGTTTGATTGAAGAATATTTGACTGGGAAAACACTTGGTCTGAAGAAAACAGAAACTAGTGGGCATTGAACACGTTCCAAACTTCCGGGCATCATGTGATAAAACCTTTGAACGTAAATAAACCTCGGCACGAGGCATTCAAACAGAGGTCAAAAATGGTTTAGGGGTCACGTTAATGGGTTTCAAACATCACAATGATCAACACATTTGAGTTCAGAGAATGGGAAAACAAAACGGATCAGCTGAAAACGGTGTCCGAAAGAATTTGGAGAAACGGAAATATGCATCTATGCAGTAACTTACGATATTTTGGACAGCCTTCTTTAACATTGGCAAGAGTTTTTTATGTACTTGTTATTTTCAAGCAATGCGGAATAATAATTACATAACAAAAACCCGGTTCCTCTGAGGAATTCATGTAAAAGCCGTTCCCGGACAAGCCGGGCTAACTATATTTTATACCCGGTTTTTACTCCAGGTCAACTTTACATTATCTTTTACAAAAATCGGGAAAATTTTTATATAAGTTGAAATCTAACCTTGCAACATTACAGGAAACTCAAAGTTTTCCTCGGTTCTTTTTGATTATTTATTACGTATGAAAACTTTGTAATCATAAAAACGTGACTTGTGTTGGCTATGGGGCCTTGATCTATCTTCTGGCACATTTGCCGTATGTTTCTAAAAAGGTTGATTTGACTTGAGACTCTGTTTATTTAGAATTTGAGATGATATCTACAGTTTTCAATGTTGGATGATAACACTTAATGCTAAAAATGCAGATCACTGCCAACCGATATGATTCGGTTTCTTGGTTTTTTTATTTGAAACCGCAAGTTAATTTAAAAAACAAATAACCATTTTACTTTATATTCTTCCTGCCCTTTTTCCGTTCAATTCCGTGCATTTGTATTCTCTTTTTTCAACTTTTTCTGCACTCATCTCCTTCAGATTTATCAATTCGGATCAACTTCTTTTTGCGTGCACTTAACAGTTAAAAAACAATCTTTATAAAATCATGGCCACGTGTTATTTACAAGTTTCCGAGCTTTCTGAGAGTTTCCGCTCCATCAAGCAAAGAAAGGCGTCAGCTGTGCCCTTAGGGTTTTATTCAATCTCGATTATATTTAGTCTTATCACAGAAGTGCCGGAACTGTTCGATCGAATATTCAAGACAAGGTTTGAGCTGGAATCGGGGACAAAAATGCATCAGGGAATCTTTGAGGGTGAATAATTGTGACGGATCAACTGAATGGGGTGAGGGAAGCTGGAAATTGTATTATAATGTCATCAACATGGTCCGAAACGGTCGATTTTTAAAAGCTTTAAAAAAGCAAGCAAAAAAATCAAATTTTGAAAAAATCAGCTTGAATTTAGAAATTTTAGTTTACATCAATAAAATCAACAGACTCACAATAAATTTGTTGAGCGATGGCAGTCGGAAACGACGAACCAACGACTCTACTTCGATGGCCGACTTCTTGACATCGCCGTTCGCAAGAAGGAAGGTCAGTCTCTCTCCATTCAACTTCCTTTCCTTCCGCATGAACACCTTACCACACTGAAAATCCCAATTTTATATTACACTTGGTTTTAAGAAGTATGAAAAAATACACTTAAAACTTTTAAAAATTATTTTAACCCTGTTTTTGATACTTGACGATTTAAAATATATAAAACTTACCCTCATCTCCTTTTCACGTTCATGAAGAGCGTTGAGGACTTGGCAATCAAAAGCCATCGATTTATCTCTCTCCAGAAGCTTTCGAATATGATATTTCTGAGCCTTAAACTCGCTGTAGCCCCTCTTCAATTTCTCTTGAATTTCTGCCCTGGGTGCTGCAATCAGCGGGATCACTGGAGGTGGCGCTCTAAAATTTTGTCGTAATTTTGGAGACAAATAAGTCATCAAAAATAAAGATGAACTTACAAAGGCCGAGACTCGAAGAACGGTAGATGTGGTGAAGAACCAGCCATTTTGATCGATATATACCCCCTTTAATCGGCCACTCACAATTCAAAACTTGTTCAGAATGGGAGATTTTTACATTTATGCAAATTTTTCAGACCAAAAGTTTTTCAATTTTACTTTATAATTTTGTCATCAGAAATTATTTTATAGTCCCTTTTTTATAGTCAAATGTTTTTTCAAATTATTTTTGCAGACCAACCACCACCTTCTATGGTCCCTTATAGTCGAACTGCCTGTAATTTTGGGCAATGGATGAAAGAGATTTTCGATGGTTTCAGCGGTTATTTCTCTGTATCAAGCTACAATTTTATCATAATTTTGTTATTGATTATCTCGGTCATCTTGTGTTTAATATCCGTTTTGATTGTTTGTAATTGTTTGCTCAATTGTGGATGTTTTGGGACCAAAACTCGGATATTTAATACAATGGAGCGAGCTTGTGGCTGTAAAGAAAAGGAATATAATGGGTATTCAAAACATGTCGAGTTTGTAAATCCGGTAAGTGTAATATTTGCATAACTTTTTTTATTTTATTTAAATAGTTTAGCCCTACCAAGTGGCGCCTCGGTCTCTTCCAGTCAGTCGAACATCATCTTTGAAGAAAAACAATCGGTTGATTAATAAGTCAAATTCCTTCAAATATTATGGAAATTCCACACCATTTGAGGAGAAATTACCAACGATGACTCCAGAAGATCTGAATCTAGAATTACGAAAGCTGAGATTGCAGAAAAAGATGGCTCTAAGAACAGTTACTCAACATGATTACGTTAATTTTGAAAGGGATCGGAAGAAAGATTCGGAAACTCAAACTATGCGAGTTATACTGTCTTAAATAATATAATAGACTGGCGTTGTAATGTATCTTATTTTCAGAGTCCCCCTGGTCATTCTACGGAGGCGTGGGCGTTCTGTCGAAACTATGCTCTAGTCTATATGTATAGTATTATATAATCATTTATTTCGTTGTATAAGCTAGAAATTAAAATTCCCAAAATGATCTCATTAAAATGTCCTGCCATTTTTATGTTTCATTTATTTTGGTATTTTATGTACAATTTTCAATTCAAATAAAAGCTGTGAGGTCTTGGAAGGCCAATAGTGCCACATAAAATAAGGATAAAGTATAAAGTAATACTCGTTAAGGAAATTACAAAATTAGAAACACTATTTTCAGATCAATAAAGTTCCCGTCTGGAGTTTAAGTGGTATTGTAAAGATGTAAGTCGCATATACAGCATATACATCTTAGAACCGAATGTTCTGCATGGCTTTGTTATTTTGATATTGTTGTAATTTGAGATCGTCGCGGAGAACTCGGCCAATCACATAACGAAGCAATATAGTGCGGGCTAGCTTGGAATGACCCACATCTTCAAAGACCGAAGTAGCATCTAGACCGTTCTGAAAGAAGATGGTGATTAGTCAAGGTTACAGTAAATTAATTAAGTTATAATTTACATATTATAAAATTGCAAATTAAAATTAGTTGTGAAGCTTACCATTTCATAAATAATTTCGGCGCCTCCAGGATGGATGTCGACGAACTCGGTGAGATCATATACGAGATCATAAATGATGACAAGGACACGGTCGGGGCTGGCCATATCGGCCACATCCTGCTCGCTGTATCCCTTGAGAGTCTGGAGATCGGGCAACTCAATTTGAACCATCTCTTCTGTTACTTTCAAGTAGATTCACCGGTTTAAAGTAAGGTCACTAAATTAATGTAGTCTTAAATTTTGAATAATGTTTAATCTTGATTCAATAAATTGTTGATGTAGTTGTAGTTAAGGAATTGAACGGCCTGTTTGGATGTGCAAACAGATCGTTCTTGTATCGGAAATGACTGTAGTCAGTTCCGAAGAGCACGTGGAAGGAAGTTTAGATGATTAAGGAAGGAATTTTTGGTTCTGAAACAAAGATATTGATTAGAGTTTTGTGTGTGCAATAATAATCGATATTGACACGCGGAAATGTTCGCGGATTCAAAGAACATACCACGATTTCTTGATGAAATGTCGATGTAAAAACACGGTATTTATTAAAGGTATCAATAAAATAATGTTACTTGAAATATGGAAATCTGATGTCATAGATCGTATGAAGGTAAAAAGTATATGCCGTGGAGTGAAAAAATACCATAGACATTATTTTGGTAAATTTTGTAGACTTTTGCACTTAAATAAAACTGCTAAAAACTCGCTCCGCGCAAACCCCACTCAAATCACATGGCTTTTAGAAATTTTTGTGGTTTTCCGTTTAATTTCATTGAAACTCCCACCCAATTAATAATCGATAAGAGATCACGGCGCATGAAGAGGGCGGGCAGAGAAGAAAAGAGAAGGAAGGTGTAGGAATTCATGTGTATCGAAAGAATTTTATCGGGGTTTTGATAAAAAAGATGGCGAACTTGCTGGAAAAAGTGTGATAGTTGGAGATGGTTTGATTTTTATATCAAAATGTAACGGCGCTAACCGGCAATTTCTCGTAGATTATTCACTGAGAAGCGAACGAGAAAATATCTTTAGGCTCTTGATCCAGTGTAATATTGAATATGCATCGCTTTTTGGGACAAATATTCAAATTGCTCTCGTATTATACGATGATTACTCAGTCAGATTGCATTTTCCTTATCTCCAGAACTTATCGACCGTATAATCGATTACTATTACCTTCAATTCATAGCCAATAAACTCCAAAGAGACTTTATTTAAATTATTTATTCATCAAAAAGATTGGCCAGTCTCCAATCTTCGCATAGAAAAATAAACAACAACATATCGAATAGAGAAAAAGAGTTCTCTATGAAAGAATGGCCGTCGCCGAATGCTTTTGTAGCCATCTGGAGGCGGGCGGAGAGTAACTTTTTGAATTCTTACAACCAATTTATGGCAGAGAGACGGACAGGGAAGCAGAGAAAAGGCGGGAATTCCCAAAAGTGTAGGTTCGAAAAAAATTGATAAGGGAATTCCTTATCAGTTGTGAAAAAAGTTTGTCTGCCGGTCCTATAAGACTACGTGATCTCTAATTTTTGGTGGTTTTCTGAAGGAAATTCGAAAAAGTAGTACAAAGAACATTAAAAGTCCAAGACGGAAGGGTTGCAGACTAGGTCATTGATCATTGAATGATGTAGATTTATGACATCATTAAAGATTAATGGAGTTTGGTGGCGTTGCAGACATCATAAATATTACACTGAGAAGTTACATTTTTACTGATAAGAACTGAAAAAAAGCTTTACAAAAAGTTGGAAGAAATATGATTTTAAAAGTCAAGGGTAAGCTCAACAGTTGATACTTTGTTGGACAAACTTCAATTTTGATATGTGATTATTATCTATAACAAAAAAGAATTTCATGGCAAAAAATTCATTTTTTGAATTACTTCAATATTTTTTGTATACACGTATGATTAATAGATCGTTTTTTGCCTTGCTAAGATACAAAGTAATATTAAAAGTTACAGTAACCCAATTAATTACGCAACATCTTTCCCTCACGTGCATTTTATTGAACCTTGTTACCCGCAACGCCAAGAGATCAACGCTGTAACATTACAGGGGATACCCCATAATTCATAAAAAGTTCCTTATCATCGCCGTTATCAGACAAACCGCGGTTTCATTGAAACTAACCTATTCATTTGATTTCTGTTCTTCTCTTTTTCGTCTCTCTTTTCTTATGAATCTCTCAACAGAATCAAGATTTTTTCAAATTTTGAAGAATTAAATGACAAAAACGCGTGTCATAGACAAGGAAGACGGCTTGAATAAACAGCTAAAAGGTCGTGAAATTCGTTATACATATAACAAGTCTGATGATTAAATTCAATCATAACATCGGAAAATCTCGTTTTTTTAAAACTTTTGTATGGAAAAAGTAATTTCTTTTATAATAAACAGCTTCTGCAAAAATATTGTTGCAAATGATCTTACTTACTTTCCAAAGTCAGAAATAATAAGTTTCGTGAGTTACGCAATATTTCAGATATTTTTTCTTTTTTTTGTTCCTGAGAATTAAAATTGATGTTTTTTGGGTTAATTTTTTGAATGACTGTGGATTAAACATTTGAATGACATCAGGTTTGATCTTTTTGTCTAGTATAATATAAAAAATTTGTTTTGTGTAATTATTCGATCAAAAATAATAAAATTATTTTTGTGAGTGTTGATGTGTTGTATTTTACTTGTTCTCTCCATAATTCCCTCCTTTTCTTCTCTTCTCAATCCCACACACATCTTTTCAGTGTAATTTTATTGATTCATGTGAGTTATTACTGACTAAATTTGCTCAAAACTCTATTCTGAACCCTCTTAATCTTTACCCTTTTTTGTAATTTATTTTTTATTACTATTAGATTACTTTTACACTGTAATTTCAGAATTACCCTTTCCAAATCAGCAGTAACTGTCTGCATTTGCAGCCGACATAATTAAAATCATAGTCTTGAATCTCCCTCCGGGGTTTCTTCGCATTTTTTTGGTCGGCGGATTTCGTTGAAACCATTTTTTCCCTTTTTTGAGACAGAAATTTTGCGAAGCGTGTGGTGATTTGGGAGTGAAATGATTGGAAAAAGAGATGCGACGATGATTGGAGAAGGGAATCTGAAGACAATGGGAGAAAAAAATTCAGACCAAGAAAACGCAACTTTCACTCATTATTTATTACACAAACATTTAAAAAAATTCAAAGAATTGCTCATCGTGACATGTTTTACTTAAGAAATCCACAAGTCAATTGAACCAGGAACAAAATGACGGTCTCAATCATCAATTTCAAAGATGATTTTTCAATCAAAAAAGTGCAATTACCAGAAACATCCAAGTTTTTTCTTCCCTTTGGCAAAGACCTCATAAACCAACAAAAATCGTAAATTCAACAAATCTTCTTGACTACAACGCAACAAGAATGTTCGATGGAATCAAAAAAGAGAGGCAATATTCTTTCATCTCCATCTCATGCGGTGCACGTGTAGATCGAGGCTGACCCGAGATTGGGGGGGGGGGGGGGGGGGGGGGGGGGGGGGGGGGGGGGGGGATATACGAACCCGTTGACGTAGACCAAGCCGCTTCATTCACGGACCCAACGAATCAGCGAGGAGACGCGAGAAACCCAATGAGCATGTGATAACGTGTTGTTGTTGTCGAGGAGGTCTTGCAGCTCATCACGGTACAAATTTAGTGAGAAAAAACGTGATATAAACAGAACTGATGTCTTTTTCTCAAAAGGCATGCCAATAAATGTAATGCGGAGAATTACTGAAACAGCACAAAGAACTGGGAAAGTCTTCAAAGCCATCGAAAAAGACCCCTTGTCGAAAGAATAGTGAATATTAGGGGTAATCGATTATGCTGATTTCGAAAATTGTACTCATTTTTTCTTAATCTTACAATTTGCTTAAAACAAGGTTCGCGAGAAAGTCGAGCAACCGCAAAATAGGGGTGGCACATTTTTACCAAGTTTGTCCTACAGGGCTGAAATTCATCACACTTAGTACCCTAACAAAATAAACATTTTTGGCATTTTTATTTTTTTTTGGGATTTGGCTTACTATAGGCACACTGATGTTTTACAATAGGAAATATCCCCTAGCTTCCTCCAACCGGGTCCACTAGTTATTCCTAAGTCTTCTAGGGATAACCTCCACTAGAATATATCTAAGAATCTCCAAGGTAACACGACAATACAATTTATCCGTCTCTTATACAAGAATATAACACAAAGGCCTAATCGAACGGCCACAAATCTAATCACCGACGGTTCTTCCGGCTCTGTGGACCAATCGTCCCTGCAGGCCACTTCTTCCAATTGTCCTAATCCAAATCTGTGTCCTCTCTCTGTCCTAATCCTTTCTCCGGTGGCCAATTGCGGAACGCCAAGATCAGGGAACTCTTCGTGGCAAGACGCAAATGCACTTCAAGTGTCGCCAGCTCGGCTTTGGTCCCATTTTACCGCAAATTTTGTATTGCAAAAACTAGACATCCCAGAGAGTCCGGCGTGCTTCCTATGGATTGGTATTATCATTCTAAACAACTTACTTGTTGACAACTTTTTCCTAAAATTCTGCCTAAGGCAAGAAAAAAATAACTTTTTGGATCCAAAGTTACAGTAATCCAGATTTCTCGAAATTTTAAGGCAAATTTTTAAAACGCTTATTTAGAAGTGCTTTTGACCATCGTTCAAATGAGCCTATGAACATATCTGTAGAGTGTTTCCTGCGGCAGAACCAATCCCAAAAAAGATTGTCATGTCTATAAAATCCGTCATTCCGACAAGGTGTATATTTATTAAACTAAATATATTATTGCATGAAACGGAGGCTGATGATCCTCTAGATGGACTGCGGCTGCAATTTCCACCGACTGACTTGCTGAAGATGTTGTAACAAAACCACAAAATATCAAGGAAAACAAATGGAGGGTTTTTGAGATATTATAAAATAAGGCGAATAAAGACGCCATATTAATAAAAACAACTTGTATGTTGCAAAAATATTTTCTTTGTTTGGATTAAATTTTTTTCGATATTTCTTGATTACTGTATTTTTTTCCGCGATTACCCCTAAATCCACTATTCACAAACAAAATTCCAAAAATTACATTTTTACATTACTCAGTAAAGTGTAAATGTAAATTTTCGAAAAAATGGACTCGATTTTTGAAATCAGCACCATCGATTACCCCTGTACCAAGTATTTGCAAAAAAATTCAAGCAGATATCGAAAGAGACCCCCGAATCGGGGGTCTCTCTCGCCAAGGGGTCTCTTTCGACGAGGGGTCTCTTTCAAAAAAAACCAAAAATCTTTGATTTTGAAAGTAACAACGATAATTTTTGAGTGATTGTTCGAGGCTTTCACTCATTTTAGATAAATTTAATTTTGTAACAGGTCTTAATCGTCGATTAAATTTGTTTAATCAGTGGATATCTCCTTTTTTCCTAATTGCCAGAATAAAAAAATCTTCTGCCGCTCCAAAAGGGCACAGCCAAAGTACAAAAACCTTTCCAAAAACCTGTTCTTTTTCACAATATTACACTATATATTGGAAAAAATCTGAACCATTCATAAATTCTCCATCTGCAACCATTTTCAAAACTCATAAATTATAACAAAACTAGCCGCAAATCTCTAAATCAATTATGTATTGCAAGAGAAAAAAAGAAAGGGTAATTTTTGAGGGGTAAAAGTTGTCACTGTTACAGCAATGGTGACGTTTGAAAGTCTGAGAATGAAAGAACCGATCTTTAGAGGGCACAAGTTATAATTGTAATCAAAAGTCAAAGGCTCAAACAGATTATTTTTAAGATTCAGCGCATAATTACTCTCTTTTACCGTTAGGCCCGCTAATTTACTTACATATAAGACTTGTTAAATTGACAAAACATTTTCCTTTAGAGCTTCAATTTTTTTTGTTGCGCAAGTAAACTCAAGTGGAAGATGATCTGAATGAAAGTCTTCCTGACTGTAAGAACTTTTTTATTTTGTAGTTTAGGATCTTGATATAATACTTTAGTAACAAAGAAGAAAACTAACACTTGCTGCTTCTCTTTGCATAAAAAGATACATGCAAATATTTAATAAAATTGCTGCGCCACAATCAAACTTTTACAGCATTTTTTTCTTCCAATCTCTTGTTTATTTACAAGTTTTTCCCGAATTTTGACCCATAAACTGACCCCTTAAATCTTTACAAAACTAATTTTTCTTAATATGTAATAAGGGCGTAATTTGAGTGTATTCTCTGTGACACAAATTCTTAGTGTTTACTAATACAAGGTTTTGGGGAATAATATGATTAATGCAAAGTAAAGAGTACAGCAAACGCTGTTCAAGAGAAGATTTGGAGAATTTATAGGAATAAAGTCCGCTGGAAAATCATATATGTTATTTGAAAGTTAAGAACTTACGATCAGAAGAAACATGGTTTTTGGTTTGTAAATGTCTGCAGATATCTTGTTGCACTAAATTTTTTGTATTATAGATTAAAAACAAACTGGGAGTTACAGTAATCCCAAATAAGGAATACTTAGGCTACATTCGGATTTAAAAGGTCATTCCGATCATTGTATTTTAAAACTTCTTTACAGTTTATTTCCGGTTCCTTTTTTGCAGTGAAGTCTGAATTCTTCCATTTTTTTCTGATTACATTGTTTTCTTTGGAATACATGTGAAATCAATCCCAGCCAATTTTAAAGAACAGCCAGATTCAATTAGCCATATTAGGAACAAATTAGACTGAAACCTCGATTAAATTGTCTAATTGTGAGTTGAAATTTACAGCGAGAGATGAAAAGAGTAAAAAGTAATTATGGAGATTAATGAGTAAGGGAGACAGTAAGTAGTCTGCTTAAACAGATTTATGGCTATGGGGAGCTACAAAGATTAAAGACCAAAGAAATTCTAGAATGAATGGATGCAACTGCCATCAAACACATTTATGTATAAAGTAAGGTAATTAAAACATAACCTTGGACAAACTTACTTCTTGACGAAGACGAATGGACAACCAAAACATTCCCAGCGCCATGAGTGTCAGGTATTTCGTAATAATGCCCTACAAAACAAAGTTTGTATATAGAAATTAAGTCCTTGTCAGCTTTTAAGCAAGTTTTATTCCGCTGCCATTTTTCATATATAGGCAAGAAACGCTTTCTTAACTTTTGTTTCCTGCAAAATCTTCTGCCTTTTTTGGCGTTATTTTCGTCTTGATCCTCAAAACTGTCGTGTCCAACCATCTTCAATTCCATTACAACCTGTTTCCTCCCTTTTATTTTTTGTTTTACACTTTTTTTTCTCCAAGAGATTCCGCGTACCATGTGGTTTCGGGCGAGTGAGTCCGCAAAGAAAAACGGGATTCACGTGCATCGGGAGAAACATATAAGGTTACAAAAAGTGTATATACTGATAACGGAAAAGGTTATCGGTTAGACGATTACATCATTAAAACTATGAAATTAATTTGGAAAGAATTAGAAAAAATGGTGAAAAAGGCAGTCAAAATGGGATTCTGCATCACGTAGGCAATTAGAATGGAAGCTTGCAAGGTACAAGGAATGAAAACGAAAAATAATTACCCCAAAGCTCCTACCTTATTCTGTGGATCCTAATTTGTATTTCTTTTTCGATCATTCTGATAAAAAATTGGTCTTGAAATAAAATCATACCACAAGTCATAATTTTCTTCTTTTATGCTACATTATATGACGTTACAATGACGCACTTATTTCTGTAACGACCTCTTTTTTCTTTATTGACATGTATTCCTACCTCTTGCAGTTCGGGTGTGTCATTTCTTTTTGCCTTAAGCTTTTCATTGAAATGCGTTGAGGAAATCTTTAGAAGCAAAGTCAGGAGCTCCAAGTCCAAACCGGTAGCAATAAACAATATCATCTTCTTTTGTACACGTGGTCATCCCAAACCCTTTCAAAAAAGTTTCCTTTACAACATTCGCAACAATTATTCAAAAATGGACAGTTATTATTACACTGTGATTGTTTTGCGAAACAATAATATGGTTAAAAAAAAGTGTAAAAGACCAAAAATTTAACAAATATTGTAGTTGATCAAGGTGAATTTGGGATTACAAAAACGATTGCTGAACACGTTTAAATGCACTCTTAGTGGCTTATTTCGGTGTTTTACGCGCATTTTGCTCTTTGAATATTTAACTAAAAGTTCTGGTCTTCTAAAAATTTTTTAAATCACATGTCTCCAAAAGTCTATTTTTTCTCCCATTTCTCTTCAAAAATGTACTGAAAAGTCGGGACCACAGTCTGATTCCGTCAACTTATATTGTACTTGACTGAATTGAAACAAAACCCTGCAGAAAAATTAAAAATTTTTGGCGCGTGATTAAAGAGAAATTGAAACAAATATCGGTTTTTATGAACTTATCGAATTAGGAGTTACATTTTGATGAGACGAAATGCACACGGGTCTTATGAACGGATTCCAATACTTCTTTAGTAAGAGTAAGATCATTTTGAGCAAAAAGTTCAAAAAGTTTTACGTCAATGTCTAGTACAATATAAAAAGTGTTAGTTTTATAACTAATCTAATATTATAATTGGTGCCTTAAATCATCTCCAAGAGCTCTCAATTGAATCATAAAAAAGTTGTTATCCCCGATCATTTGTTTATCCATTAAATCAAAGATAAATAACAAAGAGTTTGTTTATAGTCCCCTAAAATAAAATCAAATAAAAGCCAAAGTAATTGACAGAGTATCCAGAAGTCATTAAAATGTCTTTAAGAGTCTCCTCCGTGTTGTTGTTGGCTGTATTTTGTACAGTCAATGCTTTGAGAGAGCAGGCCGTGGGATGCGAAGGAATTCTGTTGTGTGGAGATAAGCCTGCGACAAATGTGAGAGTGGCTCTATGGGATGAAGATGATGGTAAGTTATTGTGAGGTGACTTTTGGGTATTGATACGACACGGGTCATAGTGAGATCATGCCCTACCGTTGCCTTACTTTTGCAGGCCCAGACCCAGATGACAAGCTCCAAGAGACCCGAACTGACTCCAACGGTCACTTCAAATTAGCCGGATCCACCAAAGAACTGACCAACATTGATCCCGTTTGTAAAGTCTACCATGATTGTGATGATGCCCTGAAGCCGGGACAACGTAAAGTTAGATTCCGCATTCCCTCTCAATACATTACCACCGGCACCGTTCCCAAAAAATATTTCAATTTGGGAACCATCAATCTTGAGATTAAATTCGCCAAGGAGGACAGAGAACTGTTGTAAGTACAAGATGAGTACAAAAAACATTACAATTCTACAATGCAAAGTGTAAAAACAAATAAATAGTAACAACTTTTATTAGACGACCTATATTACAAACAGTTGCTATGCAAACTACCGTACCCGTATAGTAAATAAATTAATTGTCACCCCTATTGAACAGCCTAAGGGCTTCTTCGTATGAAATGTGATTGATTGGCAGCATCCTTTGGCACGACTTTGGTTGAATCTTCAGAGTTTCGGTGAAGTATCCATTGTGGGGAAAGTTCTCATCGTATTGGCCGGCCGCCGTTTTCCTGTGCCATATTAGAACATCATCTTGACCATCGCCAAAAACTTCAATTTTATTCCAAGGAACGTTGACTTGACGGAGAAAACATTCTTCCGGGACACTGCCGGCACAATGCAGGTTAAAGGAGGCACTAAACCATTGTTTTATATAACCAAAAACATTTAATTATTACTTTGAATTAATCAAAACATCAATATTGAGTGCGAATCCGGCCATATCAGTAGCGTATTTCCTCTCCGGCCTGAACATGACATTCCATCCAACCAGTTTCCCCTCTTTATTCACCTTTGGACTCTCCACTAAAGTTGATCCCGATGTGCCTAAAAGAACAAACCAACAAACTATGCAATCATATTATACACGGGGATTATCCTGTCGAAAACTCACCCACAGCCCATGCCCCCATAACTTTTACATTGGGAATGTAATCACGGAACAGCCGGAGGTCATAAGCATTGTCATCATCGCCAAAGAAAACGACATCGTTGGATTTGAAATGTTTTCGATTCGCCCGGATCCAATCAAACGCATAGTTACGGTGGGCCCAGCCTCGGCCTACAGAGAAGATAAAAACTTTTTAGGCAAACAAATTACTTACAAGGAAGTCCTTGATTAGTCGTGTTGAGATAAGCATATCGGAGGCCGGTCCTCTTGAGGACATTCTCCAATTTTTCCACTTTGTAATCTCCGTCTTCAATTACCAACCAGAATATGTTGGGGATATGCATCAGAGTCTGGGATAGCCTGAAAATTGTTTTCCATTTCTTAAGTTCTTAATACATGATACGAAGCTTTGTATCTGATTGTTTACTCTGCCCAGCAAATATAAATAGCCTTATGTATAATATCTTGCCCAGACTTACATAGTGATGTCAGCTAATCGTTCGGGTCTCTTATAAGTGGGAGTGATCACTATGATCGTATTATTATCCTCTCTATCTTCGTTTGTTGTTGTAGTAGACATATCAGTTTGTTCATTTGGTCTGACTTCAATTACTTTGGAAGAAAGACTGGAGAAATGAACGTAAAACAGGGTCGACACCAGGATAAAAGCAAACGCTTTCAGGCCAAATGCTAAAGTTATAGCCATCAGATATTGAGGGCAAAACAAGCTGTTATTACTATGGTTAAATGTATGTATATTTGCGTATCATAAGTTATAACCTGGATAAAGATTCAAGTAGGATAATTTTTCGTTTAGAATCCCACTCATTTCGGCAAATACATATAAATTATCCTTCTTACAATGTAAAAAACAGAAAGATTATTTTCAAAAAACATCAAGTTAAAAACAATTTTTTTATCATTAGTTCAAAAATCATTTTCATCTTTTAAAATGCGCGACTTTTCTCAATAAAGTCCCCACATAGTCGCGGACTATAACGATGACTTACAGAATCCCTTGGACCAGGAGAAGAAAGCGACATTCGCCCCACGTTCCACTAACATCTCTGCGTCCTTCATGCTTAAATGGCTGCTGAATTTGATTCGAAAGCGCCCTTAAGTCCCACAGATTCAACTGCTCAAAGATCTGTCCGTCCTTTTAATAACTTTGTTTGGTGGAATTTGAATTCAAAAACGCCCATCAAAAAAAAGATTAGCATCCATAAAACCTTAAAAAATCATAAGCCCCCGGGCCTCCGACTACAAATATATCCATCCACCTCTTGAAGATACCAAGACCTTCAATTTATGGTGAGTGTTTATGGTTACATCTAGACGTTGGTAAAATCCCAAAAAGAAGATCATTTGGCATTCAGTTTCAATGTGACGTGAATAAATTTGGTAAACGGAAGAAGTTAGTCGGTCGAAAGAAGTAATAATATTGGTTTGTTAGATCTCACAAGGGCTCGGCAAAACCTCGTTTCCTGGTTTTTTCTTGAAACATATACCATTTGAAAGAGTGTAAAAAACTGGGCTGGAGACAACTTTTTTTAGCTGCTATTTTTCATTTGCATGCTGGCTAGCGAGCATTTTTTAGTTGCAGGCTAATCTCACCCTTCTTCGGAGAAAACAAATGGAATCAATTCCCAAAGCACAGCGAAGCAGTGCTTCGGGGCGTACCAAAGTACCCCCGCGGGGGTACTTCCGATTACATCCCCATGACCGATCACACCCCCTTTCCGATCACACCCCCATGGCCGATCACACCCCCATTTCACTTCGGGACTCAAAAAAATTAAGGGACTTGAAAAAAAAGATTTCTTGTTGACAATTGAGTGAAATTTTGAATGTTTTCGCTTCGGGACTTGGAAAAAAGATTTCTTGTTGAAAACTGAGTAAAATTTTCAAATGTTTTCGCTTTGGGACTTGGAAAAAAGATTTCTTGTTGAAAATTGAGTCGAAATGTAGACAAGCTGTGAATTGATTTTTTATTGTTTCCGTGGCTAGCCAAAAACGTGGATTGGCTTTTAAAAGGCCAAACGGCTAGTTAAAAATGGATAGTTTGTTTCGCATTTTGTCCTTTGATTCGCATTTATACAACCGATGTTAACGAAATGTCACAAAACAACCACGGAAACAATAAAAAAACCAATTCATAGCTTGGCTACGTTTCAAAATTCGACTCTGTTTTCCACAAAAAATCTTTTTTCCAAGTCCCGAAGCGAAAACATTTCAAAATTTCACTCAATTGTCAACAAAGGGAACCAGGTTCGAATCCTCTTTTGAATTTTTTTTTACTGTTATGCAACGGATAAGACCAGAACATGGTTTTTTAGATTCAAGAAGATTTTTGTGGTATACTGGGAGCTGTTTTATAAAAAAACGGACAATTTTTTTGAATTTTTTTTGACTTGACTGCTTGACCTTGTAGTGAAATACTGGGTGGTTAAAACATTCAACGGCTTCCAGATTTTTATTAGGTGTGCCCCCTAACATAAAGTACGTAAAAATTAGGACGTGCTTTTCGCTGCCCGGAAATTATAAAAATGTTTTGAAACGTCAGAAATATGGATTATTAAAAAAGTTTCAAAAATTTTTGAATGCCGGCAAATAAAAAAATGTCTCTAAATGCATAAATGTATTTTTTTTTGCCCGCAAATATGAACTTTTTCCACAAAAAATCAGTCTGTCTTGACTTAAAAAGTGTCGCAATTTCTATTAGGGGACTCTTGGAAGCATTTTTTTACTTGCGGGCATTCAAAAGTTTTTGGAACTTTTTTGCCCGCAAATATGAATTCGACTTTTTCTGCCAAATAATTGGTCGTAATCGTCTTGTATCACATTGATCTAAAAAATTGATATGATTCCTTGAATTGCAATTTTGGAAATTTTTTTAAAACGCCTCTAGCTAGCGCGTAAGGCAAAAATGGCAGCTAATTAAAGGTGTTCCTAGACCAGTTTTTTACGCTCTTTCAAATGGTATATGTTTCAAGAAGAAACCAGGAAACGAGGTTTCGCCGAGCCTTTGTCAGTTAATTTTATTTTATTTGTGTTAACTCTAATTATTTTATTGTAGAAGAACTATTTTGTCTAATATTGTTTATTTGGGTGATTCTAATCTAATAGGGTTGTGCCGCCCGTCAAGTTGACGGTCTGTCAAGTTGTCAAGCTGCCGTCATTTTCGTCATGTCAAATTGCTCTGTCATTTTGATTTGTCAAATTGATTTTTTTTGGGAATTTTTTTGAATCTTGCCAAAAAATCATGAATTTTTCCCGCAACGAAAAACTTTCACGCCAAAAATTCTTGGAATTTTTTGCAAGAAGCCTCCAGTTTCACTGACTCAATTCATCAATGAGAATTTGGATGATAGTGACAGCGGGAACAAGGACAAAGATGATCCGAAATAAGTCTACTAAACTCCTTTTGTTGTTATATACTGTTGTTTTAATGAGTATATGGTCTTGAAAATGTTTGAAGGCATTTTACTGCCTTAAATAATGTTTATTTTATCGTTAAACTGCTGCCGACCGAAAAAAACGGCAATTTGACGCAATTTAACGCAATTTGACGAAAATTACAGCAATTTGACGCCACTTTCAAAAATTCTGTCCAAATCACAACCCTACTATCTAAATTTATTATAATTCTCTCTATTAATAAACTAAAAAACTGGGTATATTCGAGCGAGTTCATTTTGTTAAGGACATAGTAAGAAGTCGATCCTCCGTCGATAGAGTGTGACCTTATTCATTCCAACCTCAAAGCAGATATCTTTGGCAGCATCCGCATCCCCAGCCATCCACAGCCCATCTCTTCACAATTTTATACTAATATTGCCTAAGGGGGTTTTCAAACGGTTCGATGAGTGTGATTGAAAGACAGGATAACAGTTTTTGAGAGATTTGTGGAAATGAACGAGTTCAAATGACCCCGCAAAAACAGATTATAAGCCTTCAAATAATGTGGGATGGGGATTGCTAACATATATTTTACATACATAATCAGGGATTATACGTTCACAATAACAGCCGAAAACATCTTTCCATACCGTCACCACCAGGGATGATGTCTATGATGATGATCGTCATGATGTCCCAAGTATTTCATGGCCTCCATGTCAATGTTATACACCATGGTCAAAGCCGGAATCATGTCTATGATTATTGCCGGACATGTGACGATATCCCGAATGCCATTCGTCTCAAGATTTGTGAGCTTTATGTCCTCCCTAGTCCACTCGAGCCCAATCGGATTCCATGGTAGTTTCACAAATAGCGGACAAGAGAATAAAAAGAGGGTACATTTGAAATCACAATGGATATGATTCAATAGAGGTGATGACTTATATACATGCATGTAAAGAGGAATATTCTTGATCGTAAGTTTAGCCGGTTTTACAAACCAATAAAAGCAGTTATTGTGTGAGATTATTAGCTTCAAACGATCTGGAAATAAATCGCAACAAAGAAAGTTTTTGTGGTTCTTTATAAACAGACATAAAACTATTCTAACTTGTAAGAAGATAATTACATTTGCAAATTATTATACATCGCAATATCAAATGTTTCTATTTTTACCTTTCTCATCAGCAAAGGCCGGGAAATCATAAGGAGAAGGCCGATCAGAGAAGACGATGTTGTATTGGGTGGCCCAATCAATGTTCTGCGACTCCAAATCCACCGAAGGCTGCCCATAAGCATCTCTGATAGAGCGATTGTAATATTATTATCATACTTTTTTACCGGGTATTCACAAAAATATGATCAACTGCAATCTGTCCTTTCATATCATTATCAGTCTCCAGATCAGCGAAAACATCGATTGATTGAGGTAAGAGTTTGTGGACCGGCATCTCCTTGACAAGAAGGTCTTGTTCAGATTTGTGATAGGACACTGAACGTGCACAACCCATTTTTGACACGAACACAACCGATTTCCGCGGAAATATTATGTTTACGAATGTCATTTTCGAAAGGGTCTATATTTTTCTCCCAGAATTAAAAATACTTTTCCCAGAAAAAGGATTTATAGAAAAAATGCTATTTTTCCCCAGAAAAGATATATTTTCTCCCAGAAAGAAATTACTTTTTCCCAGAAAGAGTAAATTTATAAAAGTAAGGCATGGAAGTAGATAAAAATGATTAATAAGTTATTTTACTTGTAAAATCTACTAAATAGTTTTATAAAATAATAGTAGTAGGCACATTTTGAGAAAATGGGTTATGCAAAACATACTGAATAAATTATTGAATATTACTTTGTTCCCGATGAATATAAAGATGAGCATCTGGTAAACCAGCGCTTGGTCTATACTATTCCAGCATTTCAATTATACTATTATCTATGATGCGTTAATGTTCTTTTCGGCACTGAATATGACAAAGAAAGGCTACCGGTGTATGTGAAAGCAACAGTATAACATTGAATGCCGAAGTGTGGATGGAGTACAAGGTCTTAAGCCATTTTCGCCGAAACTTTGACAATACTCCTGCGTCGCTATACTTTTTGACCACAAACAACATCAAAAAAATTAGTTTTGTTTTCAAAATGATCACAATCGATTATCTTTATTTTGAGAATTCCTTATTAGTCATTTTTATCTACTTCCATGCCTTACTTTTATAAATTTACTCTTTCTGGGAAAAGATTGTTTCTTTCTGGGAGAAAATACATCTTTTCTGGGAAAAATTGCATTTTTTTTATAAATCCTTTTTCTGGGGAAAAGTATTTTTAATTCTGGGCTAAAACATTTTTCTCTTTTTGAAACTTTTATGTTTCCTAATTTACAGTATTAAAAGCACAAAGTCATCGTATAAAATGGTTCGACCTTTATACTAGCCCAATATAGGGCGCAGTTTGAAAAATTATTGCAAATAATCTTTGCAAAATTTTTTGTTCAACTTTTTATCGGCGCCGCGCCCTTTGCAGACTCCGTTTCGATCGTTCATTAATCTGTTTCAACGAACAAGATGTCTGCTGGAGTATAAAAATGGATGAACTTAGGTAAGATGATAAATAAGCTCAGGAAATTCTTGCAGATTGACTGATTTCTATTACAATGTCAGCGGAGACCGGGCCAGAGAACTGTTGTTTCTCTACGGTTCCAAAGGCGAGTTTCTAATACGACCGAGCGAGTCAAATCCATTTGATCACACCATATCCATTCAGTAAGTCTCATAAAGAGTATTTTTATTTTTTTTAGTCGGGGGAATCGAGTGACTCATGTCAAATTGAGTGGCAAAGGAGGTATTCATCGACTTCCAACTGGTCAAGAGTTTATAAATTTGTGTGCTCTAGTCCAGCATCTGATGGAGACGCCGAATCTGCTGTGTGAAAAAGATGGAGTCTTTATCGAGGTCACCAAACCGGTCAAGATTCCAGCTCCCGAGTCGGTGGTGAACATCGGACAGGACAGGTTCTTTCACATTGCAATCAACGGTCTGGAAGCGGAGGAATTGTTGTCGGATGAGCCGAACGGGACTTTTTTGATCAGAGAGAGCACAAGCGTTCCTGGAGAATATGCTCTCAGTGTGAAGAATGATGACACCACGCTACATGTTAGGATATATCATGATGTGAGTTATTCAATCATTGTTTTTTATAGTTTTTTAGGACAACAAATTTCGAATTGTGCCCAAAGATAACTTCAGAAGTCTAACGGAATTGATCGAAAATTATAAAAAGACACCAATGGTGCAATATACAGGAACAGTTGTGAAGCTAAAACAAGTAAGATTAATTAATACTGTTACATATGAATCCTTTTTTAGCCATTATTATCAACCAAATTCACAGCTGCATCAGTTGATGATCGAATAGAAGCCTTGATCAGAACCGCCAAGAAACCGAATGCTCGAGATGGAATAGCCGAGGAATTTGATGTAAGTCAGCTTTTTATTGATTTAGTCGTTTTTTAGAAGATACACCATGACAAAAGTTGCTCACTTTATGTTAGTTGCAAAGAAGGAAGGCGACCAGAGAACGTGAGGAAAAATAGATACAGGAATGTGGTCCCATTCGACCATACTCGAATCAAATTGCGCCCTCTGGATTCCGAGTCAGAGACATCCGAATTTAGCGATTATATCAATGCTAATTTGGTGAAGGTTCTGAGCAATGTTCCTTCTTATTCTGAGTTCTCTGGAGTCGGCAAAAGATACATTTCTACACAAGGATGTCTTCAACACACGATCGGTGACTTTTGGCACATGATTTGGCAAGAGAATGTGAGAATAATTGTTATGACAACAAAAGAAACCGAAAGAGGAAGACTGAAATGTTCGGTTTATTGGCCAGAAAAGGGAGAAGAGCATCGTTATGGACAGAACCATGAGTTTAGAGTCAGGTTGACGAGAGAAGAGAGCAAAGGAGAATATGTGATCAGACAGTTGGAGTTGGCGTACCTCCAGAAAGGTGAGACTATCCCCTCGGCCGTTCGACATATTTTCCACTATCAATTCTTGGCATGGGAAGATAATGGATGTCCTTCGAATGCTGTCTTGACATTCATGGATGAGATAAACAAAGTCGCCGTTCCCAGATGCCCTCCTGATTGTGGTCCCATGCTTGTGCATTGTAGCGCTGGCATTGGGAGAACTGGAACTTATATTGTACTTGATATTCTTATCGCTAAAATTAAACAGATAGGTAAGAAAAACATGTTTTATGTTTCGATATCTAAATGATAGTAACGAAAAATGTTTCTAGGCCCGCATTGTGCCGTCGACATTCCAAAAACAGTCCGCATGGTCCGCGAACAACGCGCTACAATGGTCCAAACCGAAGCCCAATATCGGTTTATTTATTACGCGATCTCGACTTATATGAAGATGTGGAGAAAAGAGCATGCTCTGAATGAAATCTCGGCTGCCCTTCCCCCTCCCACCGTCCCCAATGACGATCCCGACGACGAATTGGAGAGCAATGAGGATGAATACGAGAGTGACGAAGACTCTGATGGATCATGACGCATATCCAGTGGAGTTACATTACTATACATATTAGAAATTTCGTCTACAGGTCATACTTATCTCTAGTTGTTTTTTTATTGTGTTTAACTTCTATACATCATTATATTGTTGGATAAAATTCAGTTATGTACATATAAACATGTGTTCAAATCACTCAGTTTGCAGATCGGGATGTGTATAGATAACGGGATAAGTGTTGATGTCGCTGATGGCGACATTCTCAGAATGATGTGAGTTCTCTGGATCAGCCGGACATTCAATATGTACAAGATGGAAGACCTCATTGGCCGTGTTTCTGAGGCCGGTGATCTTTATAAAAACCACTGGCAAAGGCTTGAAATAGAAAGTTTGCCAACTCCTCAGACACTGTCCATCAACTATCTTCATGAACTGTTCATTATCATGGGAAACTTCTATTGTAAACCAATACTTTCGATCGTCGCAATCCCATAAAAGTAACCTACATATTGTTATTGTCCTATATGGTAAGGGCTACTCTACCTGATTGATCCAATAATATACGGTTGTGGTAGTTGTACAGTAATGAATCCACTACCCAATTGATGACAAGTGTATCCATTATCCCAATCATAATTGTCCGTGATTCCATTTAAAAGTGCATTCCTACTTCTGGACACCCCTTCAATTACATGGGCGCTTTCTTCTATTGTGGCCGCATTGTGTACAGGTACGATGACGTCATTGTGAACTTCGGGAGCTTCGGGGCAATACATTGCTTTCATTTCGGATATATAAAACATCCTATGTACTGTGGAGCGGGTACACATTATTCGGATATACCTAAATTTATATTTCGAAAAAAATTAATGAATTTTTTAACAAAATTTTTTACGACAAACAATGAAAACTTACTTGACAACCCTTTCTGGGAAGTACAATTTTTGTTTTCCTCGACAATAATATTGGCTGTAATTGATGACTCGAACCCAATCCGATCCATCCATACTCACTTCAATGTAATATGAATACAATCTCTGATCTCGATCAACCATATGCAGTTCGATATAATTTAGAATATAAGCTCGGCCCAGCTGATTAAATTAGATAATAGGCCATACACTTACTTCAACTGTGATACATTCTCCATCCGCCCCTACTTCATGACTTGTGCACTTCTCAATGTCCAATTTTTGATCATCTTTATGTTTCAGAATCCCTTCTCCATTGCTTCCTTCAATAACCTTTGTGCCCAGACATGGTGATATTACATTCGTGTTCGGTTCTAAAAACAACTTTACAATGGGGTCATATATATAGTGTTAGATAAATTCCTTACTTCTAAAGCCCCTGTAACCCAAATCTGATGTCCTTTTGGTGATCTGGTCATGAATGGCATCCAAAACTCTTTCCGGTTCCAGCAGATTGGTCGGTCTCACATTTTCCATGATATCTTCCAATTTAATAAGAGTTAATCGGATTTGTTTCAACAAACAAGTGTGCATATCTGCCTCCTCCGGATGACTGTATATCCATTTTGTGAGACTTTGAAAGATTAAAAGTTCTGGAGCGCAAAATGAATTCCGGCTAAGGATTTGGAGAAGACTTTGTCCTGAGAGTTGAAGAAAGGCCTAAAATGTGAAAGCTCAAAAACTTCAGAATAAATCTACCTCAGTATTCATAACATCCACGGCATTCTTATCCATAAATTCGAGACAATCATTAATCAAATTATCCAAAGCGAAGAGATACGCTGTTGAATAAATTACGGCAACATTATTCACTTGGAGAGAATGTTTTAGGTATTCGCACATAGAGTCTTCTAATTTTTTAATTCCATATTGATGCACAAGAGCAAAGACCTCCAAAAACAAGGGTAATTTCATATTACTAAACCTTAATTTTCCACTGTAAAAGTAATTAAGAAGAATTTCAAACGCCGCAGGGGATGTATCATGGAGAACAACTTCCGCGTCCTTCCCTTCCTTCAGTCCTCCAAAAAACATGGCTCTAAAAAAATAAAAATACAGTAATGTATTTTTACCTGAAGTACTCGCTCCTACAAGATAATATTGTTTTATGAGCCGGGAATCTCCGTTCCTCCACAATTAAAGTAACATCAGAACACTCAGGTGACAAATAAAGGCCTTTAATCTGCGTGACCAACGTCTGGACGTCATTAAATTCTTGATTAAGATTGTGAGCGAGGGCAATATTGCTCTTATCCAGATCCATCTCACCCGGACTTTGAAGTAAATGATACGGTGAGTATTCACTCATCTAAAGCCACATAACAAATATGAACGCATTAAATCAAAACAACAAATTAAGTATTTCCAAGGCTATTAACCAGTAAATTCAACTATACAGTGTCGAGGAACTTATTAATTAAATTACAACAAGGGAAAGAGAACAATAATCGAAATGAGATGTCATCAGTAAGCGTTTGTTTAGTCTCTGAACGAGTTGAAACGACGTTGAGGTCGCTCAAAGGAGGATCTACGATTGATTCCACCACCGTTTCTGTAGCCAGCCCGGTCCATAGGTGGAAAAATGGCCACATCAATAAAGTCGCCAATCTCGAAGCCCGCTTCTTGAAGAGTCTTGGCATCGTCGACTCCTCGACTTCCGTTTTGAAGAACTCCGATCGATCTTGCTTGATATTTCCCCGAACTTCTCGATGCGAAAACTAAAAACATAAATCAATCATAACAAGGAAACATACCAACATTAAAGTCGAATTCAGTTCCCTTTTTCCGAGAATCTGTGTTTACATCTTTGATCAGGGTCACTAACTCCTTCAACGTGCAGTCTTTCCTAAAGCCTCATAAATGTAATGTTTATACACAACTACAATAATATCTTTTGGGGCAACTTACCAAGTGTAAATTTGAATCTCATTTGATGGAGTGGTGCCACGACTAAATTCTACTGGATGATTGTGACCATTAGACTTGACAAAGATTCTCAAAAGTAAAGGGCAAACCTAAAACAATAAAAGAAATAGGCGTTTTATCCTTACCTTTTCACGGTCGATGGTCTGAGGAACTGGAGCGGCAACTTGAGAGATCACATGCGCCATGTCGAGAGAACGATGGATAATATTAATCCGAAAAACAATATTTCCCCACGGGCCTCCACAATTGTGCATAAAAAATCTGCGAAAAACAAAAAGTAGCGATGCGGAATGCCAAGAAATGCGAATTCTGCTTTTTCGCGCCAAATTTAATTGGCAGGTGATTAAAAAACACTGATTGTGTCTTCCTAAATGGGAAAATTCAAATGCATTCAAATAAAAAATTTTTATATTCAGTCCGTTTATTTTTCTGATGCGTAATATATCCTGCTACATGTCCTGTAAGTCGCTGTCATTTGATGATTTGGAGCCGGCACGAACGAACGTGGACTGGCGGACTGGCATCTTCTTTGCTTTTTCCTGTCTGCTCGTCTTTTGCTCATGATCTTTCAAGTACTGCAAAGTAATATTATCCATGATTATTCATATCCCATACCCTATTAATCTCTTGTTTTCTCCGCGAATAGATGGATCTCGGTTTATGATTACTGGTAACTAGATCAGATCCCCGTCTTCTGGACTTTTTTTCCTCCTGTCTTGGTTTGTACACCACTGTCACGCAATATACGGCCAGAGCAATAGCTGCGGGTAAGATTACAAGGAGAAGAACAGCAGCAACAACAAGACAGATCAACAGAATACGATCGATTTGACATTCCTCCTACAAAAAAATACAAAAGAACTGTATTTGAAGATTCACAACGATGAAAGAAGATATCAGCGGGACTCACAACTTCTGGATCGAATGTCTGACCGAATCCACAGTCTTCTACCGGCGCATTCAAGAATTTATACGGTCTCATTGATGGCCAAATACCAAGGTGAAAGTCGACCAAATGAACCGTGCTTTTGAAACAAGCGAGAAAATAATTTCAAAATTCAAATTTCACGTGCACGTGAATTTGTCGAGATTTGACATAATTTTTTTAACCAAAAAATTGCAACGAAAGGGCACTGATTCAACTTGCCTGTAAAAATTTTGAAATTTTTTTTCAAATTCACGTATAATCATGTCATACGAAGCCACATGCAAAATTTCAAGTCAATTGGAGCTTAGCAAAGAAAAAAGAGCCAACCTTATTAATAGGTATTTTTTAGAAAAAACTCCCAAATCCACAGTAACGCTGGTCTTATTTTATTTATTGGCCAATATGACAAAACCACGTTGACAAAATTCAAATTAACTTATGCAGATTCCTCTTTGGGAGCTTCGGCTTCTTCTCCACTACAACACTTGCAGTCAGTGCACTTGCACTCCTCTTCACCTTCGTGCTTACAACATTCCTTCTGGGCACAACACTCCTTTTGGGGGGCGGCTGGGGCGGGTTCCTGATCAGAGTCTGAAAATAGGGTCATGATTAATATAAAAATAAAATTGACTTATATAAAAAAAATGGATAAACCATGCTCGATCGTTCGTAGAAGAAAAACGAAATTTTTTTAACTCAAGTTTTCCGATTACTAATATTAGTCATCAAAATCCTCAAGAGCGAACTCTCAGAAATCCCTCTATCTCCCTAAAAGAATCGGAATCAGAATTTCTGAGAACGGAAAATTGGAAAAAAACTTACAGCAAGGCATGATGGTTGTTAGAAGATCGGAATTCAAAACTGAGGTCGTCGGTTGTGGCGTCCCTCTTTTATAGGGCTCGCTGAGACTCCGCCTTTCGGCGAAAGGAGGCGAGGGGTGGTGTTCCATTTTTTTATATTTATTTTTTTAGTTCATAGGCGCCAATTAATGGACGAGGAAAAGAGGAACGATCCTTCCACGAAAACCGATCCGGAGGCGTTTTTTACAAATTCCACGCCGGACATTAACCCTCATTCCGGCGGGCATTCATCCGACGCTCTAATGAGTCCGGGAAAGAGACAATGGCACGATGAATATAATACTTGGTGACCCGCTGGAGGGCGCGGAGACTTGGTCGGCGGCAACGAAGGCCGCAGAAATTTGTAAACACGACCTCGGCGATCTTGATCATGCCTTCTTTGGTCATATTAGAAGAAACCGCGTGTTTATGGTGCCAGGAACCTTGTTATCTTCAAGCATCAGACAATGTTGACTCTCGGCTCACGAACTGCAAATCTGTGACGTGTTTTTTAATATTACCATCATGCCAGAAGTGACGCATTGCGTTTTATTTTTGTGTAGATCAACCTTCAGAGATCGATGACATCAGCAATTTGAGTATTATGCCCATCCCTAAAAAAACGCCTCTATGTTTTTATGACTTAAAGAAAGTGTCATTAAAACTTTGGTCGTGTAATGCGCTTTTCGAAGAACACCGCTTGTTTCTATTGTGAGCCATACGGATAGATCATGTTTAATCCGAGCCATAAAAAAGTTAGAAAATCAAATAAACAGTAATCCTGATCTCGGGGATTCTTTGGTCTTTCTCCACAACAGACAGAGATTATGCTGATTTTGTTTTTCCGGCCTTGAGGGATGAGTCAGCAATAATATTATGTTTATCTGATTTTACCTCTGAATCATCACTAAAAAGATCGCAGAATTCAGAAAATTTGATCGAAATCTGATTCTGGAGGGAGGTCACTGACGTCAGAGATCGATTTCGTAACATTAAAAGGAATGACACTCCCTATTGCAGACCAATAAATAACATGTTAGAATAGGCTAATTCCATTCCAAAAACTCATGTAAAAATTGAATCAGCGGTTTCAAAAGACCTCAGAAGAGGTTTGTGGACAGATAATAAGTAAATTTATTAGACTCCGTTATATTTATATGATTTAAACACCTATTTTCAACAAATAATCAAATGTCATCACCTTTTTCTCATCGAATCCAAATCTCTGTTTGATTTCTTGGCCATTTTCTTCAATTTCTGGCCAAGATTTGGAGCATCCAAAAGAAGATGCTCATCGGTGACACCAAAGACTCTAACATGATATATCAGGTTATATAATGCATACATCTTGGCACCCGTGACGTAATGAAAGGAGATCATGTAATCGGAACAGCATTCACCTTTCTGAAAATTAAATATTAACAAGTCAGAAAGCGGAGAAAATAATATAAACAATAAACTTACCTCGTTATAAATGGGATAACGAGTATAAGTTTTAAACCAAGCGGGAATGTTATATGTATTGTTAGAACGTGAGCCACCAAAGTGTATTTCTGGAGCCATTGGAAGCATTCGATGTCTCCCCTAAAATTTTAATCTTGTTTCATTACATTACACTTACCGAGGCATCTCTAGAATCCCCAATAATGACTCCCAGTTTCCCCAAACATCTTCCAACCTCTACATCTTCATCTCCCATGTCCGCAGCTTTGCATTTCTTCGGATCCGTCAATCCATTCTCCACGAATCGCCTTAGGGCTTCATGACTTAGAATATATCCAGCTCCTCCGCTCATATACCCCGTTTTTACAATTACCTTGAATTTACATCCAAAGTAAATTGGATCCTTTTTGTTATAGTTCATTAACATGAAGCGGAGATTCTCGACGAATATAAAAGTATCGTCATCTGCCTTTACAAACCAGTCATATTCGTTTCCATAGTGGTCGTAAACGTATTTGAAGGCTTTTTTCGTCTTTTGCCACAAATATTTTCGTCCTTCCGTAACATTCAAGTCAACTGATGGCAATGATGGCACATTTGAGGACACAAAAATATACTTGTCACACTTTGGAGCCCAAGTTCGGTTGACTGCAGTCGCTCTCATATTGCCATTTTTGGTGTTGTGAGTCATTATCCAGCAAAGAATCCGGACTCTCTTCTTCAACTCTTTAACTACAGCACTTTCTCCTAGAAATTAAAAAGTAAGGTTAAAATCATACTCTTGTAAAATACGGCATGCTTTTAAAATAACAGCTTGCTGTTTTCGGTCTACTAAACACATTTACAATCTGCTCCCGAGTCTTTTTAAATTTCAAACAAAAATGTTTTATTGAGAGCAGCTGTCTAAAACAGGTCAAAAATATAGGGTTGTTAACTTAATTCAACTTGACGTCAAATTACGTCAAATTGGCGCGATTTTCATCATTTTGGTAAATTGAAAATTTTGATGTACGAAGTCTTGGGAAGCCATTTATGGGATTTGGTTGTCACACTCCTTCTCTTTCACACCCATTTAAAACTATTTGTTTAGCTATTTAGACTTCATAGCTATTCTGACACTTTGGCTAGCCGAAGGAGAAATTTTTTTGGCTGTCATGCCAACTCAAAAAGGCTTGATATTCAAACAATTTTACAACATTGGCTATAAATATTGAGCCAATACCCGATCTGCACCAAATCAGGGGTAACCCAAATAACAGAACAATTTGGCATGACGAAAATGACGACAATTTCATAACGTGACTGAAGCGTCAAGTTAACGAGTTAACAAACCCTAGTAGAAAACGATAGTTCCTCCAAATATATTTTAAAAAAATCTTACCGTGTTCGTGCTTGAAGAAAAAGTATTTGTTTTCTGTAGAATTTACGGATAAAGAAGATCCCTGTGCAACAAAAACATCAGCATCGTCTCCATCTGCCTGATCGTGAACTTGTGATTGTAGTAACGAGAAGAGTAAGATTCCCGTCAACACACCAAAAAGATACAAAATGATAGGCTGGCGTTTACAACAGAACATTCGATACCATTCAAATGTTTGGCCCTAACCGGAAGGAAAAAAACAATTGACAGAAATTCAACAGAATGGATTCGAAAACGAAACGAGCGAACTGCAAAAAAATTATGCAAATTTTTCAAAAAATTTTTTTTTGAAAAATGCCCGAAGGGCCACGGTCACATTCTAGAACTAAGCAAAGAAACGCCTGCTAAAATTTTTATGGAATTTAAGTGAACCCTGGAGGGTAACCAACACTTTGCCTGTGGATATTAAGTTTTCTCAAGCATCTCTTTCATCAATGAAACACTTTATTGTAATTTCTCAATCGTGTTAATAGTCCACTGTAAGATATTATACTCAGAATTGATCAAATGTTTCGACATAAATCAAAATGCGAAAAAATAGGACGGCCACAAAATACATGGCCTTTATGTTGGTTGTAGACATGACTACCACCTCCATCTTTCCCTACAAAGCTTCATAAACATATTGATATCGCTCTTCTGACATCTCTCTTCAAAGTCCTTCCAACGCAACGAACAGACTTTCCTTAATCCTTCCATAACAATCAAAGCATTGGAATCATCGAATACTAGTAAAGCAAAGTGTTTAGAGAAATAAGTAGAGAGTACAATGAAATAAGTAATTTGAAGGATCTCCAAGTGATCAGCGTCAAGATCCGGGATGAACGGTTGCCCGGAACAACGACGTCGTCTCCAGGAGTCACCGAAACGGGAATTCGGAACAAAAAGAAGAACGGTCCGAACACAAGAGTTTGGTTTCGGAAGCTAAGATGTTCGAGTGGGAATGTATCCTGCTCTTCATCCTGATCTACTCCATTAATCCCGTATCTTCGCAGATATGTGGCCAAGCCTCTGGAGAAGATATCACTTATTTGTACAATTACTCTGACAATGGTATGTTTGACCTGAAAATTATATTTTATCAGATTCACCAACATCAATATACACTCCCACTGTCAGCCCTGCGGAGCCTTCGTTGACTTGCAAATCTACAGTTAAAGCGGGGGTACTTAAAAATGAAACCTTCCTGTGCAATGAATCATGTGTGACAACGATGACGCCATTGATAAGGAAGACAAATGCAACTAGTAAGCACTACTAATTAGACACAATTACTTTAGTCTCCTATAATTACACGAACGATGCATTTGTCCCAGCTGGTTTCGAGCTAAATCATCATATTCAGCCAGTTATATGTGCCAAAAGATCTCAACTTTGTGGGGCCACAAAAGCGCTTTATTGGAACAAAAATGCGGGAGAATGTGAGATCATTAAATATAGGTTCCAATTCTATTTATTTCTTACTGGGTTTGTTAAGTCTTCAATTTGACCATTAGTTGCAACTGATACTACTCGGCGCAAGAAGTCCGTCGCACTAAAAAAAAAATTATTTGTCGCTGAGAAAAATGGTAATCGCGCGCGATGTAAGGCAAAAAATGCAAAATGCACCGTGCAAAATGTTTTTGGGTCAAAATGCACTGTGCGAAGCCCTTTTTTCGCAATTTTTAAACCGCACAGTGCAAATTCTCAAAAACAACACAGTGCAGTGCAAATTCTCAGGACTTTTTGCGCCAAGTAGTATTAAGAGTATTAACCAAAATCTATATCAAGTATGCGTTAAAAGCCGTATTTGCAGATTCTTTGACCAAAATTACGCAAATGACGCCAATTTGACGTCAGATTGAAAAAATCCGAAGTTAACAACCCAAACTATTATAATTTTATGCAATGTTACGAATTGCTACAATTTACCAATAACTTTCTTTACATTTCGTTCCAAAACTAAAACCTATAAAATTAATGAGAAAAAGCAACTAATGCCGAATTACAGTATCCCTGACAAACGATTATGATCCCTTCGACCAACCAATTTGTTTTATTTGGGCCGACGATTCCAGTCAATATCAGGAAATGTCAAAGTAAGTTTAGTGAGAGAATTTCTTTCGTATTATACCCGTTAATGGCCCTGAGGGTAAATGCGAAACATTATCTTTCTTGGCTTTGGATCCCCTCTTTTTTTCAATCGGTTTTCTTGTGAGATCAAACTCGAATTCTTGGACTTTCTTCTTGATTTGTTGAGCGACATTGAAGATTAGATCATTGCTGGTTATATTTTTCAAGCAGGGGAATGAAACCACTTCTTTGTTTAAGTTCGCGTCCTTATGAAGGCCAAATTCTGGGCCTGTGGGTCTTTTGGGAGGTCGTGAACCACTCTAAATATTAAGATTATCATAAAATTGATAGTTGATCAGCTACCTTGACAAATTCATGTCTTTTATCCATCCCTTTGGGTGTAACCCATCCTCCAATGCTGTGCAATGTCTTCAACGACCCATATCTTCGGAAAGGATTCGCTACTTGCCTATCGGACATCTTTAGATATCCCGCAGCCTTCTCTCTTTTCTTTATCTAGAATAAAGACATTAGTAATTTTACTTGTGGTGTCTTACCTCAACCACATTTACAACCGTGCAAATCTTGAGTTTCCTATAATGTGGAGGTCTCCCGTTGAATTCAACTGATTCGAGGATGTGCCCCACAACTTCAGAAGATAAGTCGCTCTCAGCAATATTGATATTTCGTAGAGAATTGTGGACGGGAGAGGAAGTGACTCGTTTGAGATGCGTCAAACTGCTGGAGATTGCAGTTTCCAGTTCTGAGTTTGGGTCAGCACTTCGCTAAAAATATAGAAAAATGCATCCAATAGATGGATTCCAATACAAAAAAAAATATAAATCTCATACCTCATGTCTATTTTGATTAAGTTCTGGATTCGTACCATAGATATTCTCGTTTCGCATGGAGTTGAAAGCATATTTATTGGGGAACAGCCCGTCCTCAGAGGGCATTGTGGAAATAATAACCTTTTCAGAACCCAAAAAAACCAATGTCCAACCTTGGAATCAACCAAAAAATTGAGAAGAAAGAAAAGAAGTCTCCCATTCAATTTTTGGGAAGGTGGAACAAATCAAAGTAGCGAACCTGATCAATCCAGAGACAATGATTGGATGAATAACAATACAGGTAAGAGACGTTGTTAACCTCTCTGAATATCCTTTAATAGACTTTTCTCTTGCCTCAATGTGGCCTCGATGTAACGGAAATTTAACCGTCGAGTGTTGGTTCGGATGGTCTCATCGTTCTATTGAGACCACTCAAACTTTATTTAAGACTTCTCAAACTTTAATTACGACAACTGAACCTATCCGGCCATTGTCCACAAAAAGTGCAAAGTCTGTATCTCAAAGCCCTTCTACAGCGAATAAACCTTCTCAAACTGCATCTATAACGACTAAATCTTCTTCAACCTTATCTACACCAATGACGTCTCCAACTTTACCCACTACAAGAAAATTTAATTCAATTTTCCCTGCAAAAACCTCTCAAACTGTACTTGCAACAACCAAAACTCCCCAAACCTCTAGTACAAAACCGTCTCAAATTTTGTCTGCCAAACCTGAATTTTCTCAGACATCACTTAAAACAACCCAATCTTCCTTAATGTTGTCTACAACAATTGAATCTATTATCTTAACTTCAGCTTCAAAGGCCCCCTGCACTTCCAATTCATCCCTCTTTGACTGGTTTCCTTGGAGCCGAAGCTCAAAACAGACCGAAAGTACAACTCAATCTACAACATTCACAACAGCTAACCAGCCGAGCACCAATCAGCCGAGTACTCAAACCAACCAATCTACAACTAGACTTGTTACATCGACCACAGTTGCAGTGAGAACATCAGTACTGGCAACTAAAGTTACCTTTCCTACAGAAGATCCCGATAATATTACAAGAAGAAGACCTCGGGATTTGAGTAATGAGCTCAATGACACGATCTTATCAAGCAGTACAGCAAAAAATACAAGTTCTAGTTCTTCAACGTCCATTTCAAGCAGTCCAGGTACCACTACTGCAATGACGACTACGACAACAACAATATCTAGAAGTTCTGGTGGCACTTCGGCTTCATCATCAAGTTCAACAAGTACAACCACGACAACTACTACCTTTAGATCCTCCAGTCAAAGTGGCAGTTCGATACCATTTTCCTCAGCTGCAATTTTATCGTCCTCATCAACGACGAGACGATCGAGTCCTGTAATAGCATCTTCATCGACTTCTACGTCATCTGCTGTAACCCAATCAGGAGCCAGTAAATCTTCAATTCCGACTACACTAACCTCAAGACTTATAAGTTCAGCAGCATCAAGTTCTTCGAGTCATGCAAGCTTAACAACAATCCATTCAAGCAGTTCAACTCGACTCTCATCTTCCTCTGCTAATATAGCAATCAGTTCGGGAACCACAAATTCGGCAAACAATGTGACTGTTCCAACTCTACGAATTAACCAAACAATTGGTCCAGCTGGAACAAGCCCATCAATTCCATCATCCGCAACTTCTAATCCTAATGCGAGCTCTTCGCGATCAATCGTTCAAGCTACCGGACCTGGAGGAGCAAGTGCAGCAGGAATTTCTGGGAATCTCTCCTTCTCAACAACTACTCTTAATGGAACTATTTTGGGGTCATCAATATCCGCATCAAGTTCAACCACTGCTTCATTGATTGTTCAGACGACGACTTCCAATATAAATTCTAAGAAGTCAGCAATATGTTCCGCGTTGAGTAACTTGGAGAGCTCAAATACCATCTCCCTCTCAGCAGTGACGAGTATTCTTTCCCAGTACAATGTGACCCTGGACGATGCTCTAACTGCACTCAACCTCACCTTAGCTCAAGTCAGCACAATGAGTGTCTCTGATATCATTGATAGAGCCACGGCAGCTTGCCAAGGACACGGTAAGTACTGTATTTTACAACTAGATTACAAAACTATTTACAGTAAGCAGTGTGATTACTCTCCGGACAAGACATACAACCAATGGAGTGGGCGGAATCACATATAATGCCGTGACTTATGACAACGGGAATGGTAGTACTAATACCAACTCGACTTGGCCAAATTATGGAGGTGGAAGAACCCGATATTATCAAAATCATAATAGAAGTTCAAGTTATGATGATGGTAGGTTGAAAATACTAAAACAACTCTACTTGTAGGAGGAGATACCTTGATTCTAGTTCCAGTCCCCGATCGTTCCTATTCCCAGCAGGATAGAGAAGATAGAGACAGTGATAACAGGGGTAAAGAGACTTCAGTTCATTCCCACCCATCTAAGTTTTTTTAGATTACTGGTATGATGGAACAACCTATCAGTACAACCACAGAATCTGGAGATGGGTCCTTCTTGGAGTTTTCTGCGCTCTTATTGTCGCCATTGCATTTGCACTGGTAAGCTGTTGCATTTCAATATTGTACGTGACCTCTGATTCAGCTCTGCTTTGCCTGTTATCGTCCTTACCGAGCTTCAACAACAACTACAATTGTAACTCCTCTCCCAGTCACCGAAAAGATCTATACCAGTAGTGGCCAAGTCGACGTTCCTCCATTGCCGATCAGCCCAATGCCAGCCTATTCAAACGCAGCTACCCTAAGACTTTAATATCAATATTATCCTTTAGAACTCTATCCAAAAAATATATTCGTTATCTTGGTAATAAACATACTCTACCTGTTTTCATTTTGGTAATGTGCCCTTTATTGCAGCTTCAACAACTTTTCAGGGCCCGAAATTTCCGGTCCGGGCCGCAGGCCTGGGTTTTTTCAGGCCCGGCCCGGCCCGGTTTTTATCATAATGCCAAACCGTTGGCATTCATTGTTTTCGTGCCGGGAAAATTTTTTGATGGGGTTGTTGTTGTAGTTTTTCAAGTTCTAACACATTTACAAGCTTTTTTCACGTTTACTCTCAAAAATAGTGCATATATAGTAATGTATTACAATAGCACTACCGGGACCGAAGCTTTTTTTACAAACTTTAGTTCCCAATAGGCTAATAAACATTTATCAGTAATTCTATTTGCAATTTGTTGAAAGAAATCCAATTAACTAAGAACAAGGACGAAGATGATCCGAAATAGGTCTATTAAAGTCCTTTTGTTGTTATAAACTGTTGTTTTAATGTGTATATGTTCTTAAACATGTTTGAAGGCATTATACTACCTTAAATAATGTTTAGTTTATCGTTAGACAGCTTCCGACCAAAACAACGGCGGCAATTTGATGAAAATGACTTCAATTTGACGTCACTGTCAAAATCACAACCCTAGTTATAACAAAACTGCAACGATTTTTTGGCAGGTCGCGCCCTAGCCGGGCTTTCACGGGCCGGGCCGGGCCTGGCTTTTGACGGGCCGGGCCGAGCTTGTAAAAACCTCTACCCGGGCCGGGCATTTGACGGACCGGGCTTCGGGCCCAAAATCGGAAAAATAGGTGCCAGTGACCACCCCTGCAACTTTTGCCTTACTTGAATCGGAATGCCAGCAATGTTTTCGTGTCAAGGCAAAAAAACAAAAATTATTTTTTTCTCGGCAGAAATTTGTTGGTTTTGCGGAGATCTTCAGAATTTAGACATTTTTTCACATCTTGCTGTAATTTCACTGTCAAATATTATTTTTTATTTTTTTGCTTGTATTTTCGGCGAGCTAATCGCGGAAATTTACTGCTTTCCCCTTTTTGGATCGAAAAGAAATCGTTTGTTGTTGGTACCATTTCTGCGTTGCGTGTTTCGAACATAATTTTTTTGATTTGTTCATCTTTCAGAATAAATTACGGCATCCGCGAATGGAAGAGAATGGTAAGGAGAGAGGGGAATATTAGATTAATTTGGCATTGCAGAGGAACTTGATTATGAGACGCTGGAGAACACCATCGATTTGGGCGAGATAGACGAGACCGAGGAGGCGGAGGTGAGTTGCTGTGGTGGTTGTATTGTCTTTTTTGGCCCGTTTTTTGCTCAAAAGGTTGGGCACGTCTGACTTTCCCTGAGGCACTTGGCCATGCAATCCCTCCCTTTTTTGCTTTGGTTTATCTGCGAATGGAAAAGCGTTTTTAGGGCCGTAAAAACGGGTGGGGGGGGGGGGGGGGGATTTTAAAGCGAGAAGAATTGCGCTGGAAGGTGCGGACGCCCTGAGGCGAGATGTGTTTCAAATATTCAAATGAAAGATATTGTCTTTCTCCACAATCCTGGGAGCGAAACTGGAGATGTGTGCCGTTGTTGGCAGGGACGATTCCTCTTGATTAGATGGTCTAAAATGCATCGCGGACTGTTGCTATGCACTTTTGAAATGCCCGATCCCCCCAATTGAACGAGGTCGGAGTTTCGAAATGCCCTATCAACCTAGGGAAATTTTAAGAAATCTTTCGTTTCTGTCTTTATGGACCTGTTGCTTGCGACAATCAAATTGCACACTTGAATCGACATTATCTCCAGACTTCATAACCTGATGATGTTCAAAAGTATGTAAAAACAGTTCGGTCTCAGGCTATGCGGAGTAATTTCGAGCTAATAGACGAACAAAAAGGCATGCCTATTCCGGCTGACTACTCTTTTTCATTATTTCTAAATGAGGTTTTTACGTACGTGATCGTATTGCAGCCGGAGGATGTCAAAAATTGGGTATTTTAAGACTAAGACGACTTAAGGGAGACTAACTTGTAAGTTTTGGGGTTATATTTGGGAAGGGGGAAGTTTTGAAGATCCCGAGGCGGTAGTTGGCCTGAGGGAATGGTACTTGAAATGTGGGACCCGTGCTCATCTCCGGTTTGGTATCTTGGCGCTATTAAAAGGAGGGCTGGAAATAAAAATGTTTGCTCACCCCAGCTCTGGTTGCATCGCACACTCTCTTTCAAGATTTCCGATTTGGTTTTTGCATGGTTCGGTTGTGGTTGAAGACCGGGCGCATAAAGGAGTACTGGAGAAGAAGGAGGAGGGAGAATGAATGAAGAAGGAGTGTTGTTTTCCGTCCTGCTCCGAGTTAACTACGCACACTCCGTCATCTTCCGCCTTCTTTTCCGTCGTCCCGAAAAGGCGTTATGAACCGAAATTTCGCTCGTTTTTTGCGGGTCTCATAAATCTCGCGAAGAAAGGCGCGCCGGCGGTCGTGGTGGTCGCTTTATTCGTCCGGGATAATTAGGCGGTTGTTGGTCTACTTTTCATCCGCCCTCTTTTAAATGCTCCTCTTGTCGTCCGGATCCTCAACGCCGTCTTCTTCTTCCTCTCTTAATGGCCACGTTAGACGGACAGTTCAGCCAGTTTACAGCCCATTCTCAAGGTCATTGGTGTAAAAGTTGCGACCGCCGATCCGAGGGCAGGGCAGATCCCGTTTTGCGGTATGTTTGGGAGTCATTCGCAAGGAAGCCGGGCTCCTTGCGTCATCCACCCCGAAGAATCTTACGCTAATTAGCGAGTCGCCTTCATCCGCCCAATGAACGCTCCTCACGCGAGTTCCCGATTACTTTTATGAATCGGCTTTTGACTCTTTGCTCTCCTACTTCCCTCCACCCAGCTCTGATCGAATAAATGATCCAGATGGTCGAGAGTGCTGAATTGGAGTATTGGATTGGGCCTTTTGATCGCGCATCCTCTAGTCTTTCGGGTTTTGCTTGCCTCGGGGCCTCTATTGCCCCCCCCCCCTTCCTCGCTGCTCTTATTCTTTCCTTTTAATCCATTTAATTGAAACATGTGCGTTTCGCGGGTCCTGGATTTACACAGATCGTTCTGGCGGCACATTGCCGTCCGGGCAGGGCGGCCTCATCTCCCTTTTTTGTGCTGTTTTCAGGGCATCGAAAGACATCTCTTTGCCAGCCAGCCCGAGGTCAAGCTTTTCCGGCCGGTCATTCATGGGCCGTAAGGGTGAGAAACAAGACAAAAATGCATGGAGGCTTTTAAAATGAGATGTGGCGCTTTTTTGGGCTCGAAAATTGCTTTTCTGGCGGTGTTTGGCGGAAATGGAGATAATGTGCGGGTTGAAGTTAGAGTCAGTAATGCGCGGGCTGGGTTCTGTCCGGATTCGGTTTTCTAGTTTCATTGTTTTTAGCCCATATATTTTAAGAAGAATTAGAAGAATATTTTAGAATGGTTGGCGTAATTATTCAGAGATTTTTCTTCAAGTCTTAAAAGGAATGGGATTCTCGGGCTTCTTTTTTTGTGTTTGGACCTATAATTTGTCGACGGCCGGATCTCAGGCCCGTGTTATCCCCACAAGCAGGCTCCAATGAATAGTTGGCGGCAGGTTAAAGAGCCCGAGGTCAACTTCCGTAAGTGGATCGGAACACATTTCCGGAAGCACAGCGACGTGCAAACGGCCTTGCTTACCCACACTTTCTTCATTTGCTCTCTACGCACCTCAAATTTGTGTACTGGCATCGTTGACCGCACTCTTTTTTTTATTCTCTCCAACTGCCTGAAGAACTCTGCCGCTTTCTAATTCGGTGCGCGAAGCTCGGGGGGAGAACGAAAAGCGAGCGGACTGGAGGCGGGGGACGGCCTCTGATGTTGCGTCCCCCTTTTCAGCCTTTCGCCGCATCAATATGGTCCCGCCCACTGGTTCTGCACTCGGACCGCACTCCTCGCACAGTCCGCGTGTAGCCGTCGAACGGACGGACCGGCTTCCGACGGCCCTCCGGCTAAGGTGGTCGAGGCCCTAAGGCTGGACCAGTAAGATGGATTGGCCTTTGTTCTTTTTTGAGTCAGGGTTTCCCATGTTTCCCAATTGACTACCGTAAAATGATAAGCGGGATCTCCTCTTTCTTCTTTTTCTATAGCTCGATTATCACCGCTTTATTTGGCTATTACTTAGTATTGATTATGAGACGATGCACTCGCCGCCTGGGACTTGGTCTCAACCTGGGACTCTGAATGGCATAGGTGAGCAAAGTTTCAGGTGTGCGAGAGTCATCATCTCGGGGTTGTGTAGGTCAAGTGCATTATGGATATAATAAGTTGGTAACTTATTATTTTAAGCGGAAAACGAGGATTAGTCCAGAGAATGGGCTTCTGAGACAACTTTTGTTTAGATTGACCGAAGAGACAAGGATTTAGACAAAAAAAGAGAGGAAGAGAACGAGTACCCTTTGGAAGCGAATAAGGTCGATCTTTCCAAATTTGACCTCAAAGAAGATCATGAAGAAAGGGAAGAGGTGAGTGTTTTGTCTTCGATCTGAACTCTTTGTTTGGCCTTTCGAATTACGGAATTTGAACAACTACAGCCTGTAAATTGATATCCGGGGAAGGCTGCCATTTTTGATGAATTATTCAAATTTTTCTTTTTTGAGCCGGATTTGCTGAGTTTGTGAATATTTTTGATTAGCCCCTGAAGACCAACGCCCGTCTGTTTCTGTTTATCGGCGTCGGGTCACTGATCTCTCCGCTCTTTCCAGATAGATAGCAGACACACTTCGCGCACTAATGCGCACCCCGACCAATCAAATGAGAGATTTGCTACTGTATTTCTTCTTTTTTTTTGACAAATCGATCCGCCGTTTCAGGTAACCGAAGCGGATATCCAAGATCTCTATGACTCTCTGGAGGTCGACTTGTTGGATGAAAATGTTCGTGCAACAGCCCTTTTTGTACGTTCCATCACGCCTTTTTCCGTCTACGAATTGGAGAGGTAAGATCAATTGAAGTTACGTGAAATTATAGCGAAAGTATGTAAGAAACGATAGTGAATAGTATATAAATATTACGTATATCATTAATTGAGGCAAACATGAAATATTGATTGGAATTTTCCAGTGCAATTAAGTCTATTTTTCGTATTGAACGGAAGCACGGAAGCCAGTTCCCCACGAAAAACTTGAAGGTCTTCCTTCTGTGTTGGTATCTTTTTTCATGGCCGAAGGTTCGGTCATGGTCATCCATCTTTCGGCCCTCAAGTTGGGAATGTGCGACTTTGTGTTTTATGCTCGGATGGGTTTGTGCACAGCTAATTAGGAGAATAATGAAGGCTTTGTTACCCCTTGGCGGCCGTCTTGCCCCTCCTGAAAATGAATGACCGGCTCAGAATCCAGGCCGCTTGGAATCGTGGCCCATGTTTTCTGTTCCTGGTGTCCTTTTTAATCAGACACGGCTCTTCTGCGCGAGGCCAACTCTTCGTCGGTCGTGCTTCGGGCTGATTAGGTATTGGCCTCTCCTCTTATTATGAAGGACCGACGGAAATTTCGGCTGGCTATCTGTTCCCTTTTTGTCTCTTGAGGACCTACTGATTCCAGGATAAGGTCTTATCTCATGCACGCTCCACTGGCCTCGGACCCATCAACAGCCCCAAATTTTATATCCGACAGGCCGCGAAATTGAGATGAATTAAAATACTTTCTTCCAGGATTTTTGTCGAATACGACCCCATCAGATGTGCTCTTCTGGATGCCAACGATGGTGTCGTCAGATTCAAATCAGCATTCCAAGCAGCCGAAGCTCTGATTCAAGCCTCAAAACAGTTAGTCCGGGTCCGACAAGTTGATCAGCAAGAAGAGGGAGAGGTAGATGATGAAGAAGATGAAGATGAAGAAGGAAATGTGGTCCGGAAAGAGAATGGAGAAAATGTTCTGGTCATTAAAAGTAAGTTTAAAAGTGCAAGATATTTTTTCCGAAAATTCACACTACTTGTTTAACGCCTTGACCATCCGTGAATCCTCCCTCTTCTTGGATCGCTTTATATTTTCTCATAAAATCCAATTTGTTGCGTTTGCCAAGCGCATAAGTGCGGAGATTTTCACGCAAATCCAACGCAAATATTTGGGTTGGTAGTCTTCGGCAGATCGTGATTAGAGGGAGAGAAACGACCAGTGGACGGACCGGGAGAGACAGAGAGTCTTTTTCATCTTCTTCAAGTACCCGGCACCGTTTTCAAGAGTGCTGATTGTCGAGTGGGACAGGTAAAGTAGGGCTCGGAGACGCAACAGCATCTCTCCGACATACCTCAATTAGAGACCTGCATGGATCGCCTGGCTTTGTTACCTCTCCCGTTTGTTAATTGGTGGTGCGGATCCTGATTGGGGGCACGGGATGCGCCTCTCCTTTTCCCTTCCACCTCTCCTCGCCCCTCTTTGTTATTGTTGGTCATCAACCTTGGGCAGGGCGACGATCGGCTCGAATAACAATCACCTATACAAACACCAACACCCCTCTTCTCTCTCCCCACTAATAGCCGCCTCTCGTCGAAAAGTTAGGGTTCATAAAAACAGAAATATCAAGGAAAGGAGGAGAGCGCCGCGGCTACTGTAAAGCTTTATGAGCGCCAAATCAGCAGAAAGTAAAATCGCTGAGATCAGCGCGTATTTCCCGTTATGGTAGTTTATGTGCCCCTTTTATGGTCGTATCTTCCACGTTTATGGAGAAAGAGAAAATAAAAGTCATTCCCGCTCATTAGTTTCGCCGATTTTCTTTGAATGGACCTAAAAAATAATATAATGGATATCCGATTTTATAGTCTCAAAAACGCGACATTTTAACTTCCCAAACGAGAATGAGGTCATTTAGGAGAGAAGGGGAAAGACAAGCCCACGGTTTACGACCTTCTCCATGCCATTCCCGAGTTCCTTTTTTGAGCAGTTGTCAAGCTGTCAACTAAAGGCACGTCGTCATACCATTTCCTTTTTATGAGCGCCCTTTATTTAGTCTCCGGAGGGCCTTTAAATCCATCTTTGTCCAGAGCGAAGATGTTTGCAAAATTGGTCATCTGCGAGCATCTTGATAACGCCAAACATACCCTTTTTAGCACAAGTCATGGTACTTTTAAATGACGCATGTCAATATTTTAGACAGTGATCACCAAACCCCCTCGAATCTCATTGAATTGGATGTCACAAAGGTCAAAATCCCCTCGGGCAATTGGCGATTTGTGACCGAACATGTACCTAAAAATCGTTTTGTATTTGCCCGACTAGCGACTGGATTCGAACTGAGAACGGCGATGATCAACCCCTACAAGAAAGAGATCAGCGACGATCGAGGCCAAACGTCGAGAGAAGAGGAATACGAGAGTAAAGATGAATATAAAAGGAAGAGGGTACGACCCGGATTGAATATTTTCGATGAAAAAGGAAGAGAATTGGATTGGGACTACGAACATGATACTCGATTCTATGATGATGATAAACAAGAACCAAGTCCGAAAAAGGCGAAAGGACCGGAAGAGATCGAGATCAAGGGAGAGAAGGTTCGAAGTCGGGGAAGGGGCACCAAGAAGTTTGTAGCCGCTCTTTTGGAGGATTCAGACTAATTTGTGCATAATCTCGTACTGTAATAAATAATAAACAGCGCCATCAGAAGTTTGTTTATAAGGAGGGCGACTTCTGAAAGTCTCCAATTCAGACAAAAGCCGAAGAATAAACAAGAAACACCCCTATATCCTCAGGGCTACTTTCTCAGCGCAAATAATAATATTCGAAACAGTAAACATGGTTTGTTTGAGTTTTACCATTTTTCCATGGAAAATCGAATTAGTCCCCACTATTCGTCGATTGAATACAGTACAGAAGATCTTCCACCAAAGTTGACCTTATCACTGCTCGGAGCGACTTTCTAATCGGCTCTTCACGCGTATCGAGTATTTGAAGACCGTTGGGTCTGAGTTTGCAATATTTATCGTTTAAATTGAGTGATGGTTAGTTAAAGTGAATCTATTTCTGGTGATCAAGCAGTCCCATTTATTCCATTTGCTTTGGAGGCCATTAAAGTCTTCGAAATTCGGTTGAAAGCTGAAATACAAGACAAAATTTATCGGTCTTCCACTTTATATTATCACTACCTAACTCTGGAATAATTTCACACGAAAAATCTACTTTAACACTTAAAACAATTTGTGGCAAAATAAGGCGCGGGCAGTATGACATGAGGACCTGGACCTAATTCTGGTATCACAGACTGGACCTTCACTTGATTTTACTGGCTTATTACAATATCTCTCTCTGGTCAATATTAGAAACCTGCCATTGCTTGTGATGACTTTTCCGGTTTGCGTAAACACCCAAACAGAACTAAACAAGCGATTTTTCAATTTCTGCAACATGCAAAACTCTTCATATTGTATAATACGTGGAAATCAAACGGCTTACAATGGCTTTATGCCATACAACAGCCATTTACCGTTTCAGATCGCACTTCTGTAAAAAAGGGAATGTAACATGGGGAGAACCAAGGTTTCAAGAAAAAATTTGACTTTTAAGGGCCACCTCAAATTGAGGCGGGATAATATAAAAGTAGTCGGAATATGATCTAATCAAAATCAGCCTTTGATCCTGAACGCATCAACTAGTAAATATAAAATTCAAAATTACGAAATTTACTGTTTGTGTCAAAGCCAAAAAATAATGTTTGCGCAATTTCTGAATAGGGAAAGGTCGTACACTGATTTTCTACAATTCACTAAGGCACACAGATTAAATGTAAGACATAAAAATTGGACAAAGGTTTTTTCTGAGATATCAAAAGATTCAAATAAAGAAAATTTTGTGCAAATTCGAGCTTTTCCGCCTTATACGATAACTTTCAGATATTTATTAAGCATCACATTATTTTTAGACCGAAATGACAGTATTCCTCCGTTCGGAGTGTCGCCCCAAGAATACCATTTATGGTAACTCCTCATACCATACTACTTGGCCCTAATTTGGCACACACAGTCGCTTCAGTGTCAACGTAAAAACTAGGGTTTGCCGCCCGTCAAGTTGACGGTTTGCCAAGTTGTCAAATTGCCGCATTTTCGTCATGTCAAATTGCTCTGTCATTTTGATTTGTCAAATTGATTTTCTTGGGGAATTTTGAGTAAAAGTGGTGATTTTAGCACCCTTTTTGGCCATCACTTCGTTATTAACAGTCGGATCAAAAATCGACCAGAGATTAAGAAAGAGCATTGCTATACTGATATAATGACATAAAAATTTCCAGAATTGGTTGGATTTAGAGGCATCTTTATTGTGGCCGAAAAATCCGTATTTTACAACTGGTATAACATGCGTAAATGGAGCAGTTCGGCAAAATTGACAGCGTAGTTCTAGAGATACGCTCTTGGTGAAGCCAACAACACCAAAAATGTAAAAAACGGTTAGATGTTCGAAGAGTTATGGTGTCTTGAAAAACACCAAAAAATCACGTTTTCACTAAAACTACAGTATCTTTTTAATGAAGCGATAAAACAAAAATCGACCAGAGATTTAAAATATACCTTGTCTTAGCTACATTTTGGTATATGACACGGCGGTTTAAGGGAAAAAATAAATTGACTTCATTGTGGCCGAAAGTACCTGTCCTATGTTGTAGTAGGTCAAATTTCATCGTGTATCAATTCCAAAGTTATATCTTGAGGTGCTACGGTGCTAATACAACTCAGTAAGCAATAGTTGTTGAGAATCAGCGCCGATTTTTCATTGTCAATGGCTTTCGGTAGAGTACCCACCTTCACTTTATCCGCTTCAACTATCAACGCTAAAGTTAGTAAAAGACAATGTGTTTTGCTTTACATGCGCTCCTCCGTCTCTAGGTATCTACATTAGACATTTAACTTGTATCTAAACCGCATGTAACCACTGCTGGTGTTCATTGGACATTATGCTATACAATATTGCTATAAGAAGTGTATTCTTTTAAAAAATTTTGGTTTTCGTTGCTCTTGTAGCTTCTTCTATTTCTTCGAACGGGTCTGCTTCCTTAATTTTATTACGAGATGTTATTACATTGATTTAAGTAAGCAAATGAACTATTACCTCATTGATGTCTTTAGAATCTTTAATGTGCATTCTGAGACAATCACTGGGCTGAAAAGCTCAAGAAGATCGTTTTTTATTCTATTAGTATCGATTACGTCACACTTCTGATGATACGGTGCGATTTCTTCCTCAAAAAGTTCTCTCTCTCGCGCTTTTTCCTAAAATTTTGCAAAGGGTGCTTTTGAAACCGCCGTGCCTATGGAATGCAAGAAACCTCCAGCTTCACTGACTCAATTTATCAATGAGAATTTGGATGATAGTGACAGCGGGAACGGGGAAGAAGATGATCCGAAATAGGTCTAGCTCCTTTTGTTGTTATAAACTGTTGTTTTAATGTGTATATGGTCTTGAACATGTTTGAAGGCATTATACTACCTTAAATAATGTTTGTTTTATCGTTAGACAGCTTCCGACCGAAACAACGGCAATTTGACAAAAATGACAGCAATTTGACGTCACTTTGAAAAATTCTGTCAAAATCACAACCCTAGTAAAAACTATTCCTTTTTCTTACCCTCGTTTAAAGTGTAGTTGTCCACCGACGAAAAAACAATACGGAACCATCCAGGTTTGGGGGCATACATCGTTTCTCCAGCTGTGATCATCACCCGGTTGGCAAAGAACTGACCATTTAGTCTTCTTTCGGCTTCAAAGGTTTGTTCGGGAAGGTACTACAACAGAATAAATCTTCATACCTGACAATATGATCTTACCTTGCTAAAGTCGACCAAAACAAAGAATCCCGATCGAGGTTTTATATAAGGGACGTTTATGGAATCGAGATGTCCACAGAGAATATCACGAGCGTGCCTGAGGCGTTTGTGGTTTTCGGGGATAAAGACTTTTTCAATCCAATCTAAACTTACAATATTTAGTTGATAACTATACACTCAGTACTTTCATAAATTGGGCATATCACTGCAACACAACTTACCGTAATCATTGATAAACTCCCTGGCGATGAATTGAGTGGTGGTATTTGGCAAATGATGCATCTGGAATCTTGCGGCACACGCTCTAACACTAGGATTGGGGGAATGGAGAACAGCGAACCGTAGACCCGGCAAGGAGAAGTTCTAAAATCGCTATGAAGGGTGATTTGATTACACTTACTTTACTGATCCCCCAAATCCAAATCAAATAATTTTTATCCTCTCCTTGGAACAATTCGGTTGCACTTTGGAAGGGAAACTTTGGGTTCTCATCGTAGATCGTGAGGTCATAAATCTCATCAAGGATAACAAACAATTTCTTGCTGAAAAATAATCCACTAAGTTGGTGAAGTTGCAGATGTATCTAATGTGATATAAATGCGAGCAATTCTCACCTCAACGCCCACTGAATAACCGGTCGAAGCTCATCCTGCGAAAAATAGCATCCTTCCGGATTTTGAGGGTTCACAATTGTGATCGCTCTCACTTTACCCTACAAAAAAATTAATACAATATGAAAAAGATCCTATGTAAACCATAAAAACTGTTTTCAATTTCCGCTTACTTTCAAGCTAGCCTCTTGGTAGGCCTTTTCGAATCTTTCCACCTTCAATTCGGTATGAGTTTGATCATCAGACAAAGCTGGGACAACTGCAATTTCCACTAATCCACGCTCTCCAAAATCATTTGCGAATCGATAATAATACGGGGCTGGAACGAGCAGATAATCTCCTGGATCAAAGAGGATTTGTCCCAAGAGATCAGCACAAGTTGTAACTCCAGGAATCGTGAGAAGCTAAAAATCATCAATATTAGTATATATCAAATCAGAGGTAATTTATCAAAAAATAAGCTTAAGAAACAACAAAAAAACAGATGTTTATTACTCACTTCGTCGCAAGGAATAGGTGGAAGATTTCTTCTACAGAAATGATTGATGAATTTGGTCATTGACTGTAGAGTCGAGATCTCTCCACATGATCGGGGGTAAACAAAAAGATTCTTGGTCTCGAATTTGGTCCAGTCGATGCTTCTGAACTTTTCCGTGACCAATTCTTCACAAAGGATGTTATCAGCCGATGATAGTTTTATATAGCCCTGCAACCGATTTTGTGGAAAGATTTTAGGTAAAAAAAATATTTCTTGTTCGAAAGTAATGTTTTCTTAGTTCGAAATAACAGGAATTGAGGTGTGTGTAATGAAATCTTTTTGTTTTGTGGGTTGTAAAATAACTTATTTTTAAAAGATCTTACGTCCTTATTGGTCTTGGAGTCGTATGGATCCTCCAGGTAGAGCTTGTTCTGTCCTCCAGTACTCGGGAACCCAAGTCCTCGTTTGGCACGATCGGAAATGAGATGCAGCGGCATCTGGAACGAATTTTAATTTAAATCGCTGCAACCCAAAAAATATTGATAAATGACCGGCTGGAAGAAACTTTCTTTTTTCGTCAAGCCAGGGTCTTTTTAGAATTTTGTGGCCTGCCTGGCTGGCCATTCTTTTTCCCCGAAGGGAGTGACCCTTTTTTCAGCTTGTGGATGGAAATTTTCGAAGTATTAAAATTCAAAAAAAATTTCGTAAAATCCCCAAACCCACAAAAAAGAGATTTCACAACATAATTTAACAAAACGTGACACTACTTTTTAGCGTTCTCGAGCATGTACATGTTAACTAAACAACGTGATAGAAGAGATTTTTATCGTCGAGATAAGAAAAGCTCGAATATCTCAAAACGGATGCCGGAGGGCGATAAGACAGCCTTCTGGAGAAAATGAATGTAGAGAGGTGGTTATTATGGCGATCAGTTATCTAATAATAATAATAGCGATGATGTTCAGAAACGTGATATTGCGTCATTATTGGAGAGCGCATAAAATTTGATTTCCCCACGATCACAAAAAACGAAGGCTCTTTGACACTACAAGATTCGAAAAATCATAAAAGTTCAATGTTTACAAACGCTTTTAGAAACACTTATGAGTGTTAAACAACCTTGGTCAAAAAGTCTTACAATTGTATCCTGAGCGGAGATATTGGACACCATATCTACAAGGTAAAGAATAGTTCGTTACCCAAGCCCCCACTACGAAGACAGACCGGGAACCGAAAACGATTATGAAAAAGCGGATTAGACCCTAATTTCGAGACAAAAACTCGTCGAATTCAAAAATTTTTTGTTTGATTATGCTCTTTTGATGTCTTCGTGGGGAAGGAAAAAGGTCTGGCCGATTTTATCATTTAGACTTTTTTTGCTTTTTACACTGAGTTAGTAGAGACGGAACTAAATGCTTTATGTCTACATTTCTGACCATAGAGATCGTGTTTTCTTTTTCCAGCCAATGATTCATATCGAGTTCAATTAATTGGAGACAAAGAACGGCACACCCAATCTGTTATTCCGAACGGATTACGTAATTCCGACCACAGAGTAAACGCTTCGAAGTGCTTGAAATAAACAAAAAATAAAATGATTAAAAGTTTCATAACTGAAAAGAAGGATGTTTGGAGAGGAACTAGAACAAAGATTACTTTGTATGACATGAGAGCTGCCCTTAAATACTACAGAATGTCGTCATGACAACAAAAAAGTGGTTTAGTTTGGTTCTATCGTGTCATCTATTTATTTCAGTTGTAGTCTGGAGATTGGGTTTGCCATGATTCTAAGCATAGGACATAAGTTGTAGTTTATGTCAGTCTTAAAAATTTCGAAAAATTAGACTTTGGCCTCGAGGCAAATTCGTATTTTCGACTTAAGGCTAAACTTAAAGTTATATCTTGATTTAAAAAAAAATTACATATAATTCATGCATATTTTGAACCAAAGAACCCCTCAGACGCAGATAATTTCCGTGTCACCCATCTCTACCCTCTTCCATGTGTTTTGTTTATTTTCAAACCCTCGGGACAGCAGCGGAAGTGTCGTGGACATAACTGCGAATCAATTGTCCCGCTTCTTAAGACCGAGAGTGTGTCAAGTCTTGCGTTTTACTCCCTGAAAGCGCCGCTCAGCTGACCGGCCATTTGTGGACTGGTCACATGCTCCTCCTTCTCCTTTCCCGCAGCGAGTCCAATATTTCTTGGAGTTTAATTTTGCATTTCTAAAATTTCCGAACTGATAAGAGCCCGGATTTCACATATTTTTATCTGTTTAAACTAAAAGTATTAAAAAATTGCAAAGGATTTTTACAGAGGCCAGCTACAGTTGCTAAGAATTTTGTAGACTAATTCTCTTACCACTGCTAGCTTCCTTGTTTGACATCTCCAGCGATTGTGAGGAGGAATCATAGTTCGTTTCATTTTCCTTTTTCTTGTTGTTGTTTTTTATTCTTGAGGCGTCAGTCAGTCTGGTTAGACCTCCCCCCTCTCGTGACCCCTTTTTCTTCTTTTTTGTTGTTCAAACTCAGCTCAAAATGTTTTTTGAAGATTTTCACGGCTTTAGTGAAGCCGATCCAGAGGTCTTCGTTCCATTCAGAATACCTTTTTCCCTCGCTGAAAGTCGATACGCTGGGGTTTTTTCATTATTCAAGGATTTTCCCTACTTTTTATTTCCGCGCAGCAGAGATTCAAATTAAAAATTTTTTTGATGAACTCAATCGAATCGATAAAAGCAAGTCGAGAATTAATCAGGCAGGTCATTTAAGTTCGTCAACACTTTTTTTCCCTACGAAAATCGATAAGTAATGCCCTAGGTTGTTGTTTTTTGAACACGGGGTCGAAAAAGGAAGGCCATCGATCGAAGGCGCTGCAACGAAGGAAGCAAAAGGGGCGGGGCTTTGGCGGAAAAGGGACGCGAAAAGATTAAGAGGAAGGGAGAGGGTGGGAGAGTGAGAGAGTGTGTGAATGAAGGAGAGTGGCATACAGGCCGCAGCAGAGAGCGCAAAACTCAGCCATCACGTGCACACGATCCTCCTCTCTCGTGCTTGCAACCAGCGGACACCTCATCTGATCTTGCAGTAGTGGTCGTTCTCTTTGTTCCCACCTCCAATGACGTGCATGAGTCACGGTGGAGAGTATCCGTGGGGCGGGTGACAACTTTTGTTTCGAAATATGTTTTCCGTTGACTATTTAAGTGCCAGCCTTGCCCACCTAAATAACTATTCCTTATTTATTCCTGTAGCTAGTGTAATATCGGTTATGCTGGCTTGTTCCTCTAATTCGAGAACTAATAAAATTAGCATGCAAATGCCGACGACTTCCACTGATCCCTTTCCAGAATCGCTGGTCGATTTACAAGCAATCACATCTCTGGTCATGCCAATTCGCTCTGCTTGGACTAAGTCGTCGACTGGAACTGGAGCTGATGCGGTGCCGGACTTGAGGTGAGTGCATCAGCCCTAATTCCTAATTCTGACCTCGCTTTAGTGAATCCGAGTTCCCTTTCCTGGAGGGAAAACCTGAGGTTGATCGGAAGACCTCGCAGGGACGTCGTCATGCCGGTGAACAGCTGTTGATGAAACGACTGGCTGGTCAGGGCTTTGTGATGAAGACGGTGCTAGACACCGGAGCCCTGAGCAAGCGACGTCGTGCCCGACTCCTCTCGGAGACGGCGCGCGATGACTTGGATACTTCCGTCCATTATTCCATCAACCGGAAGAACCGCTGGCAACTCGGTTCGGCCGCCGAAATGATGAAGACCAAGATAGATACAGACAATATTGCCTTCTCAGCCATCGATGCCGTGTACGGCTTTGATGGACAACGAGTTGTGGCTCAACATCAACTCAACCAAAATGGTCATGTCCAATCCAAACACTGTAAAAGTCATCGAGGAAGTCAGAACGGAGACGAGACCTCAGGAAAGAGTCTCGAGGTCCGATATATCATGTCTAAACCGCATCCAGTCACTAAACTAATGATCGGAAATGCTTTCAACAAGAGTAAGTTGCCGGTCCATGTATAAAATACACATTTATGTAGGCAAACCCGCAGTCCGTTCCAAGAAAAGAGCGCAAATAGACATCAGTGTGTACAGTACTGATGGAGAACCTGCCGAGGCCGAGGAACAACCGAGACAACTGCCGGAAGAGGTCATTAATCTCTACCGTCCCCGTCAGCAAACTTACACCTTGGCTGATTTTATTCAGGATAGATCGGTCCCAGTGATTGTCCGGCATCGACCTGAGAACGTGAGCTCAGAAGAAACCTTCGAACAGGTGAGTTCTATAGGACCTAATTATATATGCAAATCAAGCTCGATTCCATTAAAATTGTGTGAAAACATAAGGTCGTAGGGAAAAGAGCCACCGGGTCGGGACTCACGTGGTTTTGGTTTGCACCCTCAGAGATCGTTTTTTTCGAAATCAGTTTGTTTATCGGCTGAACTGCGGGTTCTCTGACCTTTTCTTTCGCCCCTTAGACCCTGTCTCCAGGACCGGTTTCCATCAACTCTTGACGGAAAAAAACAGCAAAGTCAGCAGTTTAATTATTCCACAAACGTCTGGAGAACGAAGGGATCCAATCGTTACGTAATTAAACTTATCTGAACAGAGTTATTTATGATCTTTTATTAATTAGGTTCCCATGTGACAGGTCACAAAGTCGTAAATCTAAAACTCGAACAGTGTAAAGTGACGGTTTATCAGGTGTTAATGTAGTGGGTCGGTGTCAAATGAGGCCAATTTGGTGCTCAAGGGAAAATTAAGTGTTTTTTTAGCAAAAATTGAGATCAATTATAATTATATTCGCCCCTTTCATTAGTATAATTTTAGGTAGAAATACCTTCCTCCAACATCTCCCCTTCCACGACTGATTATTCGACCAAACTGGAGCATGGAAACCGGTTCGAAATCAAGCTTGATGCTCATCACGTTAAAATTGAGAAACAAATCCACTGGCTTGAACAAGCCGCGGTCATCGCCAAACGCGAAGAATTCGACTTCCAATGGCTGAATCTGGCCAAGACCGCCTTCCAAGTGGATATTAGTCCTATCCTTGTGGAACACTCGTATTCACCGGTGATTGTTCTTTCTTTCTCTTACAATCACAAGGAGAAAATGATCAATGTCGTCTTCAATGCCTCCAAGGAATGCGAGATTCACCGATTCCATCTGGAGATGGGAAGTATGCCTTATCAGAAACGAGTTCGACTCGACACATATCTTAACCTGGTCCTCCAAAACACTCGGATACATGTTTTGGGCGTTGAGCCGCCTCGTCATGGAATCAATTCCACCCAATTTTCCACTAGAACCCAACCTCTCACGGACTATCAGTTGATGTCGTCAACCGAAAACCTTGATAAATACATCACTGCCCTAACCGAAGTGCCTACTCGGGAATCGGAAGTCGAAGAAGAGGAAGATGACTTCGAACATGTTGACATCGATGACCTCACTTTCTCCGATGATGAGAACAGTGAGGCCATCGATGAACTTGAAAACATTGACCCGACTTGGATCGACGAATCCCTTGACGAACAAGTGGCCGAACTCAAAACAATCTGCCATGAGTGTGGAGAAGATCGGACCACCGAAGTCATCACCTCAGGCTCTTGTGGACACTCGTTCTGCTTCAGATGTATCAATCGTTTAGTCAGACCTCCTATTGCTTGTAAACAAGCTCCCTTAATGTGTCCCGCTGCCAATTGTGACAAGGAATACCCTATGTCATTGTTGCCATCCGTCTTCCCCATACCTCTAATCTATCTTGCCCTGAAGGGTCGTGCCGAATATATGGCTAAAAAGCACGACCTCCGAATGTTCGAATGTCCAACAGGATGCGGAACTGCTTTAATCAGGAAGGAGATTCCATACAATCAGGTCGAATGTGGTCGTTGTTACAATCACTGGTGCCCTGAATGTGTAACCGCACCTCATTGGCCAATGACTTGTGCCCAGGCCAAGCAATGGCGCAAGAAATACCTGATCCAAGCCGATAAGGGAGAAGAGGCCGAACAGAATCACATCCAAATCCAATACTATCAGATGGTCATGGATTGTCAGAAGAAAAGATTTGGAACTGAGAACTGGAAATTGTTGGCCAAGGATCTCAGAAAGAAGGTCGGATACAAATTGGAGCGTCAATTCGTTGAAATCATGAAGACTGTAAGTGAACAATCTGCGTTCGGTCACTATAAATTATGGACAAAGATTCTAATTCTACATTTTTAGACTCTCCAAATGGTTGAGAACGGCTTTGCTTGGCTTTATATGACTAAAGGTCCGAATCGTCCCGCCAATTGGCCCAAAGTAAAGATCGCCTTGATGGCGCTTTACTCCGAATTCAACAGGGTTGAGAACTGTGTGATCAAGTCCCCTCAATGCGAGAACGAGGCGCAGGTCGCCGCCGAACTCCACGCTCTCCGTGGCCTCATCCGCAAAGGCCTACAGGAGTACAATATTTAGGGTATTTAACTCATTTAGCGAGACCTCATTGTAAATAGGTGATCTTTGTATAGAGAAAAGCTTTCAATGTGATTTTCCCATGATTTACATGGCTGTACAGTGTAAGATATACGTCTAGGTAGGTGTCCATTATATTATAATTGTTAGTCTGTCTCACTTTGCCTGCCAAAAACTCTCAAAACCCCAAAAACACTCAGCAATATTGATTATTGTGAACATAGCATTCGACTAGCATCATTTTTTGTAAAACGGCGACTTAAACAATTTGATAATAAACTTTTTCTCGCCAAACATCGGTATATTACAGATCAACAACCAAAAAAATGCAGAACAAAACAACTTAAAACATGTCGAAAGGCTACTACTACTACTTGTCAATTAAATTCGACTGCAATCAATTCCTGTTGTTTTTTTAAAATTTTTATTGTACCTAATTTGTGGGGGTTCTTTTCCGGAGTTTGATTCCATCTTCAATCAGAATCTTGGAAGTCTCTTCGAATAATTGGTCTTCCGACAACTCAGATCGTCCTGATTGTAGTCTTTGATATGTTTCGATGAATGTTTGGCTGATGGTTTTGGTCTTCGACCCAGAATGGAGATTAATTATTCCAGGAGATCCATAAGTTTTGTAGAATTTCCTGTAATAATTCAATTGTTATTGTGTTATATTTATATGCGGATTTCTTTGTCAAAAACGTCACATACGCTCTAATATTGTCTTCCGGATAGAATAGCTCCCTCACACATTCATTCTTTTTTTGCATTTCCACATTCCATACGGGCTCTGTGACTGGTGGACATAAAACATAGATGTCGAACCAAAGTGGCCGATCCTCCCATTTCAATTGTCCGGCTCTGATAAGCCCGCTGACCCTAAAAATACAAATAAGACCTTATCAGTTGAACATACCTCTGGAAAATCGGTGCAGCCTTCTCAACGCGAGTGAATTGTTGAGCCATCTATAATAAAGAGGGAAAAAAGATCGATTGCAGATAACTCACAAACAGGAAAAACACCAAGTAAGCAGATTCGAGAGTTACGAAGTGAATATTTATTAATTACAAGAAAAACAACTGATGGCGTACAAAATATGTGGAGACATTGACAACACCATGTTATCATTAACAGGATGTTATCCATGACTGAAAGAGGACTGTAGCGTCCATGATAAAAATCTGAAAAATAAAAACCCGTGCTTTATGAGTCCAATTGATCCATATAAACCACCAATTGCTCGCCTGGACGAATACCAATATCAGAACGGACAGCTTCGGAGAAGATATCTGATACATGGTTAAGAAGTTGAACATCCCCTACAGATACATGGTTAACAAAGGCTTTGGGCTGGTTGCCGGTGTCCAACAAAATATGACCAAGAGGTGTAGCTTCTTCTAAAAAGAATACCTAAAATCTTCAAAAATAAATAAATACCTCCATTCTTCTTCCTCTTGGCATCATGTTTCCGCACAGCTTCAGAGTAGGCTCTAGATCTCTGGGTGATATCAATCTCCCCAACATTATCATCCAAATTCACATCGATTATTCTCTAAAATATTAACAATAAATAAATCATTAAATACTTACCTCTTGTGCCGTGTTCAAAATACGATGGATCAACGCGGCTTCGTTCTGTTCCCTGGACCTGGCAGAGTTGCTTCCCGGAAAAGGCGGCGTTAATCGATTGCCAGCACTGACCCCGTTCCCAGCCGAATTTTGAGTCGGTACATTTACGCTGGAATCACAATTCTTATAAACAAATCGCGCTGCGACCACAGAATTTCAATGGAACTCTCTTACTTCTCGGATCTGAAGATGTCATCGGTCTCATCATTTCTGATCAGATAACTCTCATCTTCTTCCTCATCTGTTGTGCAACAACAAATCTTGAGAATAAAGCTCATTTCGTCCAAAACTTTGTGAACTCTCGCGATTTTGACTAAAAAATACATTTGCCGTTTTGTTATAACTAAAGTTGTGATTTGGACAGTGACGTCAACTTGACGTCAAATTGCCGTCATTTTCATCAAATTGCCGCCGTTGTTTCGGTCGGATTTACTGTATATGCACTATTTTTGACAATAAACGTGAAAAAAGCTTGTAAATGTGTTAGAACTTGATAAACTGCAACAACAACCCCCATCAAAAAATTTTCCCGGCACGAAAACAATGAATGCTAACGGTTTGGCATTATGATAAAAACCGGGCCGGGCCGGGCCTGAAAAACCCAAGACCCGCGGCCCTGACCGGAAATTTCGGGCCCGGCCCGGTTTCAATATTCCATTTTTGAGTCAGGCCCGGTCCGATCGGGCCGGGTCGGACCGCCGGGCCTGGTGGTCACCCTGAAAAAATATTTTCTATTACAACACAATGCCAGGTTGAAATGTTTCGCGGTGGGATAAAATTGATCTCGTGATGAAGATGCAGCGCTGCATGACATATGGAAAATGTTATAAGCGTTGCAATAAACAACCGCAGAGTCATTTTTCTTTCAGAGAATGCAATATTGATACAAAGAATTTTATTTATTCAGGAAAGGACAAGCGTGAATAATATTTCATCCTGTTCAATTCTGTTCCTCGGTGCCTTCTACGTAATCATCAATAAAAATCACCAAATTCTGAGACATATCCACGGCATTCGATTTGGTGAAGAAGAAGAAAACGGTGCGGGCGATATAGAGATAGTGCTGTAAAAAGTGAAATACACTCCGCCGACTTAATTTGGACCAGTCTGAAAATCGAAAACGGTGATAGATATAAACTCTCCGTCTTCAACTTCTTCCCCTGACGTCAAATTGACGTCAAACTGCTGTCATTTTCGTCAAATTGCCGTCCTTTCGGTAAAACACATTGTTGAATTTAGCATAAGGACTTCAAACATGTTTAAGACCATGTACAAATTAAAACAACAGCATATAACAACAAAAAGAGTTTAGTAGACACATTTTCGGATCATCCTCGTCCTCGTTCCCGCTGTAGTTATCATCCAAATTCTCATTGATGAATTGAGTCAGTGAAACTTGAGGCTTCTTGCAGTAAATTCCAAGAATTTTTGGCGTGAAAATTTTTTGTTGCGGGAAAAATTCACGATTTTTTGATAAAATTCTAAAAAATTTCCCAAAAAAATTGAATTTGACAATCAAAATGACAGAGCAATTTTACATGACGAAAATGACGGCAATTTGACAACGTGACAGACCGTCAAGTTGACGGGCGGCACAACCCTGTCAGGAACCCTATTGGAAAAGATCGCATTAAAGAGTAGTAGGTGTTCCCGGAAACGTTGAATGCTAGAAGGCCACAACTGGCGTCCGTGAAGCTTGACTTTTTCCGTAGATTCAATAGATTGGTAAACGAAGTAATCGACGGGAGGTTACGGATTCGACGGAAACATTTATAGCTCTAAACCAAAATAAACATTAATTCAGTAGAACTCTTACATTGTAAGATTTTTTCTTTAATTTTCCATGACGGTTGAGGATTTGGTAATGTGTTTGGGGGTCGGTGGAGGCATTTGTGAACGGACAAAATATTCTCTATTCTCCTAATGAAAAACGTCAGCGCTGAATTTGCGATCCTTTGTCAAAATAAATTATCTTGCACTAAAAGCGGCAGGCAGACAAGCTGAGCAAAACACCAAGCAAAATTTTTTCAAGCTTAACTTTGAGGGAAGTTATTCAAGGTTTAATACTTCTAGAATTCGTGGGACACCCTGTAAAATTGTTACCCATGATTTCTTATGTAACGTTACGGACCCTGCTAGCCTTAATTATCCTCACTCTTTGTGGTGTTTCGTCGGCATTTTTCTTAAACCTTTTGCGAAGATTATGGATGGCTCCAGCCAGCTTCCCTTTGTCCATTTGAAACCCTCAAATCGAAGCAATAGACTTCGTTAAAGCGTGTTGAAAGATCAGATTAACTAGGAAAAAAAGCAACAGACGAACGTTCTGGAAGTGATCACAAAAAGTGAGGGAAAAGCAAAATCATCCGATACTTATTACCACTGAATTATTTAAATTTCGGTCTGCAAAATTTGCTAAAATTTAAATTGTAAATTTTTAAAGTGAGAAGTTCACCCGTGGCCTCATTAATCATTCCATCTCACAGTTGCAGCCCATAGATGTCATTCGACTTGCGTATGAACATATGTTATTTATTTAATTCCCGAATCCTCATTGTCTCGGCCTGAGGGCCATAAAAGGCTCTGTTTACTCGATATTCTCACGGATTCTTTCATCGGAATTTTGACATTCTGATTAATTGACTTTATTTGGACTAGTTTTACCCCTAAATTTGGGGGGTTACATTAATCATGTTTTGGAATGAGAAATGTGTTTATACATGTGGTCTGTTGATGAGAAAAGAGAGAGCGGCTCATGTTGATGACATTGTCCGGTGTCTGTAACACCGAGTAGGGTTTCAATAATTCTGAGGCGTCTCTTTTCCCGGGCTTGAATAATTGGAAAAAAAAGGTTGTAAGGCACAAAGCCGAGGTTGTAAAAGATAAACAGTAGTTGTCAAGGACAAGATATCCATTAGTCAACACTGTTTTGGAGTTGTTTTGGACCGGAAGTGGGGCCTTGGCAGCTTTTCTCACCTAAAAACTAGATCATTCATTTCTTATAATCTCAATCATCCGCCCGGAAAAAGAGCAGATAAAGGGGATTCGGGAAGGCGGAAACAATTTTATTTACTGCAGACTGTCAGCATGACATATTTATGCCTCAAAGAGTTGTTTTGTCGCTACGCAATCCCTGAAGTGAGATCTTTTGCTCTTTAAAATTATGTTAAATATTCTTGTCTTCCAAAAAGAGATGTTCTTGCATTTAGATAAGTTCACTTTGGTCATATTTGCGGGAGATGTGAGCGGCTTACGGCCTTAAGAGTCTTTAGGGTTACAATTATATTCTTAAATATTCTTTTGAGTTAAGCACCTTTTCTATCCCCTCAGGGCTTAATTTCTTTTTTTCGAACAAAACATTCCCGGCTCTCTTAATGTAATTATTTTTTATTAGGTAGAATGGTCAAGAAAAAGGAACAAAAGAAGCTTGGTTGGTGTTTCAGAAGTCGTTGGATTCACTCTAATCTAATATTCGCTGAGAGTCGATGTCATCCCATCACCTTTTGTTGTGTAATTGGTCCCCAACCAACAGCTCATGAATAATTCGCACTTAAAATTGTTAATTTCAAATTTTGCCGCTTTTTAAAACCCTGCCAAACACCGTGAAAGAAATGATGGTGTGAGCCCTCCGTTCGACCAGCTTGGCCACAAAACTTGCAACCAATACGGGTTTTATGCCCATCGATTTATTGTGGCCATGTGGTTTAATTAGCGCTTCAGGCACTCAGCCTACGTTGGTGTGGAGCACGAGGAGCGTTGACCTTATATTTTGGAGAGCTTTGAGTTTATTTATCAATTTTGGTGCGAAAGATCAGCTTTTTATTGAATATATTTTGTACCCAACTAACATTAATCTCCAAAAATTTTGCTATGTTTAAAATTGTCTTGAAAAATTTGTCAATCAGAAGTCAGAAATTAATATCAAATTTTAAGCAGCTTTTGGCTTACATTTTTCTGATTTGTGGGACGCGAAATTTTTTGATTTTATTTTTACTTTTTGTCATCAAAATCTGCACATCCAAAAATTCCCCTTATGCCTTTTAGCAATTTTTTCAAATGTTTGAACCCCATAGGTGTAATTATGCAAAGAGCTGTAAAAACACGGGGAACCAACCGACACTTTTATGGCCCTAAGAGTAGCGGAATTTGGGAATGGGGAACGTTTCCCGCATGAATTTTTTGGTTTTTGTTTTTGTTTCGATCCTTATAGGCCTAAACAAACTTGTGTTCACTGTAACAATTACCATACCTTATTTCTTACAGTCTCCAAACCTTTCAAGAAATTTAAATTCCCGAATTCTTTTTATTACACTGTTTTTAAATTACCCCGAAACTTTTTGCACTTATTCCCTTACTCTCGGCCTCTTTCCTCACTCATTATCCAATTTTTTCATTAATTTTAATTTTTGATTGTAATCAGAATGTTTCTTTGGAGAGATTATGACAAATGTCTTGTTTTTTATCCGTACTTCATGCCAATTGCAACATTTTTTCCGGTTACCCGGAGTAATTTTCTGTGAATTTGTGTAATCCGTTTTGAGTAATCCACTCAATTCGACTGTTTAAGAGGGCTAAATTTTGTTTTTGGAATGGAAAATGTGGAAAATCGAATTTCAATTTGAAGTGAGTCCAAGCGAATTTATGATCAAAATCCGAACACGGAAGCAATGAAATTAATTGAGATGAAAGCCGTCGGACATTATTTTATTTATTTGACATTTCGGCGAACGAATTAAATGTATCCGGCCAGAGCTCTGACTGTCAATCTTCGGCCGCGAAAAGGACCCGAAGTTCGTATCGAAAAAGAGTCTGCGGGCATATTATAGATTCCTTGATTATTCCATAAGGTCAAAGTGAATTTTTTAGCGGATCATGAGTAATAAAACAACCATGTCATGTGTAATATTACCATAGACAAAAAAAAAATATTTTGATTTTCGCAGAGTGCAAAAAATCTCGTGACAATTTTGGCACTCAATCGGGCCAAAAATTTCTTGGATTTTTTTTCTTTGAATAGTGGAAAGGGGTACGCATTTTATGATTAATATCAAAAAATTCGAACATTGGATATTAAATGTTATGGATAGTATACTTGCTTGTCACAAACTCTCCCATGATTGTTTTGTTTACATATATTTGACTGATGACATCCTTCCTTTTATCCAATCGTCTCCTTTTTCTATCAAAACAAGATGTCTGAACCTTTTTTTGCGTGTCACCTGCGAGTCCTTGTTCATCTCACATTCATGTAATTTGCTGTTTGTATATAGATGAGTTTGGAAGCCGTCGGCGATCGAATTCGCAGAGCCTCCACCGGCCTAAGACGGGGATCTCGCGTGCGAAGAGTAAGTAATTAATTAATTGTTATGTAAATACTCTATGAGAAGACACATGCCATTTTCAGCCATGTTTTCCGGCGGATTATGCGCCCTCAGGGTAAAGATTTTCTAATGTAAAGGTGGATCTATAGATTCACGGTTATTTTGTTCCGTGTTTATGGCTTCTTTAGAAATTTCTTTGCATCTGTTTTCTCATAATGATAACATACTTTATACCAAGTACAATATTGCCAAGTGAAGAGCTCTGATTTTCTTGGAATTTTGGCGTGTGCTAAATATGGCACATACCAAGCCCTGAGAATTTTTGCAATGGCAGCGAAGAAAATTTTTTGCAAGGTATATATATATTATGTAAAATATGGATGGACAGACAGTAAGAGAAAAAAGATCGATTTTTGCAAGTTACTTTGGGAAAAATATCAAATTTTTTACCTTTAAGAGACTTTTATTTTTGTAATATTTTTTGACCTGAACATTTTTTGTTTCTGCATAACGCGAGGAAACATTTTGGACATGTCTTATGTTAGGAAATTTTGGTTAAAATTTGTTTCAAGTTGTACTAAAATTGCTGAATTACATACCTCGATTTGCAATGACAACATCTTTCTCAACTACCAAAGATAATATTACCGAGTATCATTGGCCCGGTAAACACAAAACGTAGATCTCTCAGGCCCGTAAAGCCGATGTAATGATGGCTATATGGCTGCTATTTATGGCGTAATATTCTTTCCGTGAAACTACTTTTTTCTCTACGTTCTTCCAAATTCCCCGTTTTCTTGAGTCAGGGATTTATTTATATATTACATTTAATGGAGTCCAGAACCTACTTCGCTCTCCTCCGACATATTCTCTGACCAGAAAACGGTTCAGACTTCCCGGGATCGGAAACTTTTCGACATTCCCACCTGTTTTCCCAGATGATGGTGGACTTGGGTGTGCAGGTAAGGCCAGAGACTGGTTTGTTTGGAAGTCCTTAAGAGCAGATTATATATGCCCTGAAGGCAGATTCAATTTCATTATTGGTTTTCTTTTATTTCAAAAATGAATTCAAAGGAGTGCAAGTTGGGTGGAGGGTCTTGGAACGGGTCATAAGGCCGGAACAAGGAAGCTGTTGATGAGCGGGGAAGGGAAGGTAGTTGGTCACATCCCATTGACCTTATCCTTTCCCATCCCTCCCCCGTCCTGTCCTAACCTTTTTAAACACTGCCCCAATTCTGTAACCAAAGGGTTTCAGAGTTTTGTCGCGATAATCCAAATAGGGCAAGTATAAAATTTCTTGAATTGTGACGACCTTTGCAGATCCAGGGATTTTCTTGAATCATGCAGAATAAGAGGGGACTACCAAAGAAAAAAATCAGATATTTGTTAATTTCTAGGCTAAAACTCTTGGTTGTTTCTGCAAATCGAGCCTTCAAAATCTCAGACATGCTTTAAGAAACCCTTATCTTAATTTTTGTCCAGTCTGTTGGACGGAAATATTGTACTTGGAACTAGGCCACCTTTTTCTTATTGTTAATGTATTATCCATATGACATCTGGTCCCATTTTTACCCAAAAATAAGCCAAAATAACATGGCTTAGTGTTCCCATGTTACCCTTGGACTGTTTATTTACCCTTCTGAGTTGTTATTATTTTTAGAATTTATCTTTTCGACCTTTCCATCCTTTTACATTATACATATTACCCAACATTTGTTGACGAATATCCTGTTCATTTGGATATTAAGTAGAGTTCATGTCTCCTACATATATCAGTCAGATTACAGTGGTTTGTCTATTTCCTTTCATCGATATTTTGACGTTATTTTTGGCATCTCACGACTTTAAAATGACCTTTGTTATAATTTGCCTTGTCTGTTTAAATTTTAATTTATTTTGAATTTGAGTATTGATCGTCAACTTAATCCCCTCTTTTGTTATCCAAGATTTCCATAAGCTCGGGGGAGGCGCATTTTTCTAATGAATTTTTTACTTTTTTAAGCGCCGATTTTGCCGACGTTAATCTTGTTGATTAATATTCGAAATGTATTTTTTTGTGGAAGTGTAAAGTGTCAATGGCCGAACTTCCGGCATTTCGTCCATTTAAGTGTAGATCCGGTGTTAATTTTGGGCCCTGAGGGCACAAATGGTAACTTGACATGTTATGACAGGCCTCGATGAGCGGTGAAAAGACGGGTTTGTAATTGGGAATAAAACATTCCTTAAGCAGTAGTGTAAAGTCTATGAGTTGTAGTCTAAGATCTTCTATGTCTTCTCTCTGCCCAATAGTAAGGTAAACGGGCTCCAAATCTGGATAAAATGGGTTTTTTTCATAAACAAATGCCTTTTCAAAATGAATCAAGTTCCTATGACATTTGGCGGAAAAATTGAGGAAATTAATTATGGACCAGACCCTCAGGTCACAAGCGTATTTCTCCCTCCATTTCACACCTTTACTTCTTTGTTTAGCCGTTTAAATCTAAAGATTATCACCTTATTCTACTCGTCCGAGACTCTCAATGTCATCTCGGTAATCTCTAGTGTAATTTAAATCAAATTGTTGTTTCCTTCCAAAATTCCTCGAATATTATGTAGACTTAAAGATTATGAGCATTATTGCCTTGTTCTGGTATTAATCCGCCATCCGAATTGGATATAACCTTAGCATGGCCACATTTCAGGGCCATTTGAGTGATGAATTAATTAGCAGGACTAATTACTGGCCGCGGATTTCCCTCCCAGAATTTTGTCGAACTCTTTAAGCCGCTTAATTACGACGCGTTTTGTTGTAGCTGATAAATTTTTTTTTTGTCATTTTGAGAAGGTTCCAAAGAGAAATAGAAATGAAAAATAAAGACAACAAATAGGGAATATTTGGAGTAGGAACTTTTATTGTACATAATTGGAATCTAATCCCTCTGTTGAAATGAACTGCTAAGCCGGTTGATTTCAGGACGCAGAATGGCATTCCGCCTCCTGTAAAGCGCCCCGTTCCAGTTACACTCACTTTGTCCAAGAATCAGAATCCCTCCGACAACAAGTTCATCAGCCAATCTACGTGATCCAACAGTCGTCCCGGACTTCGGAAGTTCTGGAACACCCCGCCATCCCTCGAATCAAGGTCACTCATCCACCTCGGGAATCTCGTCGGACTTCAATCTGTTCTCCTTTGAGATTCACAAGAACAGTTTCTACAGATTCTATTGATTCCCTCGAACGACAGTGTTTGAGGGACCTCAGGTGGCAACGAATGATGGAAGCTGAAATGCAACAGCAAGGGAAGAGCCTGCAACGACAAGTTTCTGTTAGGAATGGAGAGGTCAGTATATTGTAAAAAATAGTTTTAATGAAATCAATCAAAAAATAAAACTAAATCTGTCTTTAATTTTTAGAAATCTCTTCAAAACACAGAACCTGTCGCCTCCACGTCGTTGGAAGAGCCCGGATCTTCCTTTCCCCATCTAGCAAGAGTTGGCAGATCAAAAACTGATCCCGGCAATGAAGAACAACAAGGACCGAATGCAAATAACAATGGGAATCCTCGAAACGGCCTGCAAAGATCTCCATTATCTCTTTCCAATGGTGAATCTACCCTCAAAAAGTCTGATACGGTAAGTTTTTTTCAATTCTACAATTTTGACATTAAGTCGAAAAATGAACGAAGTGTCACAAAAATTATTTCGGGCAGATTTGAACTAAAATATATTTTTAAAATGAAAATTTAGTTAAAAAGGTCGAGTCCAGACCTACTTCTGGACGGTGTAGCGCGGAGTCGGATCCTCAGTGAGGTAATCGGGCTCTCCTGTTATCAGCAAAAACTCATCTCCCAATGCTGGCCCAATATTTATTCTACTGGTATCAACGGCTCCTTTGCCTCCCAATTATATTCTACCTTGTACGCGAAAAACGCCAAGGCCAAAGCGCTGATGCAGAAGGTATGTTACACTATTTGTATCTTTATTTAGTGTTTTTCTCTCCCTTTCTTTTTTTAATGCATAGCTAATATATATGGTGTATAATATAATATAATTATTCATGCGTGGACGCAAACTCCCATTTTCATGTTACTTTTAGGCTGATGGTGTGGCCGTGTTTACTCAAAGCGATGCTGACTGCACGACCATGCACACGAAGCTGACCCTGGAATTAATCGATCGAATTGTGAGGAATCTGGATGCACACCCGGGTGCAATTATCACTTATTTGAATGAAATTGGACAAGTTCATCGGAGTCTAAGGACAGAGGGGATTTCTATCGCTATGTGGGATGATCTCGGTAAATTAAAAAATTCTATGTGATTTTTCGTTTACAAGATTCACGTTGGTTTCATACTTTTTTCTGAATTTTGCTTATCAAAATGTCGTAGTATAAGTTTCGAACCGAGGTGACTGAAAATGAACTTACTGGATCGCACAGAGCCCGTTGAGAAGATGAAAGATAGAATGACCTGACTATGTATGAAATCTGCTTTTCTGTTACTACCTAGGTCCTTTGTAAATAGTTATTTTCTAGGGTACAGGGTTAGCCACTCGAAACCACCTTCCTGTTTTTGTCAATAACTCCGTTGGTACTGAACCAATCTTCCGAAATTTTGGATAATCAAACTTGAGACCCACCATTTTTACTCTGCCAAATTTTAGGATTTTAGAAGAACAATGCACTTTGCAGTAGCCCCAGAGATTTTGAATTTTATTTTTAGACCGCGATACCGGTAAAACTTGCGAAGGAATGGCTTGAACTCAAGGTGGCGTTTGTAAATCAGACCTCGATATTCTGAAAGAGCAGGCAAAATTCTGTAGGAATCAACTTTTTTTAGCTGCAGAACGATCTTCACCGACTAGAAGAATCGACCGAAACTTATGCCCAATTTTCCAAAAGGGGGAGTCTCTCCGAAAGAAAAGCTTTTGAAAACGTTACCAGTTAGTGTAGTGGGAAAAGTTCCACGCACAAACTTTTTGGGAGAAGGGTCGGGACGGGTTCGATCCCACCCGGAGCAGAAGCCTTGTAAATGGCTGTGATATGACATGACTCGATTTGTAACAAAAAATTTTAAATTTTTTTTGCATTCTGCCGTAGTATTTAAATAGTTTTTTTACAAAAACAAATTAAAATAGTCGGTAAATGTCAGAAAAATAATAGCAGATGTCCTAACAAAGCCGTATCCACTCATCAGGTATCACATATTACACATACAGTCATTTCCAAGGCTTCTGCTCCGGGCAAGATTGAACCCGTCGTGTCCCCCTTTTCCCAAAAGTTTTGGGCATGGAATTTTTCCCACTTCACTAACTGGCACGCTTTCGAAGGCTTTTCTTTCGAAGAGACTCCCCTTTTGAAAATTGGACATAAGTTTCGGTCGATTTTCCTGGTCAGTGAAGATCGTTCTGCAGCTAAAAAAAGTTGATTCCTACAGAATTTTGCCTGCTCTTTCAGAACATCGAGGTCTGATTTACAAACGCCACCTCGAGTTCAGACCATTCCCTCGTTAGAAATTTTTTGGAATAATTTTCAATTGACTTTCTCGGACTTGGAAAATTTTTGGTTTTTCGGTGAAACGGAGGAGTAAAAATATTGAAAACAGAGATCGCGGGCCGTGAACGTGATAAAATTTTAAAGCTCTTGTTGTTTTCAACCTGTTTGAAACAAGTTTTGACAGTGCCCAAACGATTTTACTCCAGGATTTCACCGAAAAAGCAAACATTTTCCCAGTCCGAGAAAGTCAATTGAAAATTATTGATAATCCAAAATTTCGGAAAGATTGGTTCAGTATCAACGGAGTTATTGACAAAAACAGAAAGGTGGTTTCGAGTGGCCCACCCTGTAGTACAATATTCCTTATTAAATTTTTGGCCCAATATCCGAATTCGGAAAGTGTTGCGTAATCTTGCTTCTTTTTCATCAACCGGTAGCATAAAGTTGAGTGCAAATTTTCATTCAAATCAATCCATCCCATTTTGACCATCTAAGTATATCTATGTCATTCCTAATATAAAATATTTTATTTTCAGGTGATGCAATTTTGGATGGAGTTCGAAAAAATGAGGTGGTCAGGAAACACAAGGAGCTCCGTCGAGCTTGGCTAGCAGTAATTGCTTTTATTACGGACAATATCAAGCAAGGCCAGTCCCTTTTCCGGTCGAGTCCATCAACCGAAGGTGCCGACCTTCGATTTAGTTAATCTGCATATCCGATATGGCCTCTGTGTACAAATATTTATCTGATAAACGTCACAATCAAGCTCCCTATATACAGAAATGGTTGCTTTTCAACAATTATTTACAGAAAAAAGAGACTCAGAGATCACCGAATTTGAGTAAAGTCTCGGTTTTAGTCGGAAAATGAGTCATCATGACAGAGAATCATCAGTAATCTGTTTTCATCTTCTCCAAACTTCACGAAGACAGATCTTTTGGAGAATTTAAACAATTCCTATTAACGCCATAAGGGCATAAATTAACAAATGATATGAAGTTGAACGCAGAACCCGGCAATTGTGTCTGATATATGCTGGAAATTAACCCATATTATGCTGATTATGTTGTAAGTACCTAAGTTATACGATGTGGGTGTAACCGGGACGAGGTTGGATAGTAATCACCTAAAATACGAATAAAATTATGGATTAATGCCATGTGTAACATAAATTTTGTCTGTTTAGAGCGAAAACTCACCCTTTTGCTTCGTGGTTTGACAAAGAACAGTAAAAAGAGAGGAAGTAGGGCTAGAGAGGAGAGTTTGAGCATGGTAGAAGTGGACATTACATCGTCCCAACTCTTCAGATCCGAAATAATGGATCCGGCTTGGACGCAGATAAAATTGTAAGGGGCTAGGCCTGAAAAAAGAGCGATTAGGGTTCAACTAATATTACATTCTATAAAACTCATGACATTTGGTCTACATTCAAAATATTAATTAAATTACGCATGGCATTTATGATCATCAAAACGTACCCACGAAAGCCGTGAATGCAAACGTCGGTATGGGGATGTTCAAGAAGGGAGCTACAACATTTAGAAGCCAGCTAGGAGAGATGGGAAACATCCGGGCGAACAATAAATACAGGACAAGACCATGTGAATTATCCTCCACCTTCTGTTGCAGGAATTTCATTCTTTGGCCAAAATAATAATAAGCATTCTCTCGGCCAAAACACAACTCCGAAAACAGGTAACAAAAGGTTGATCCCATCGTGGTCAGCACACAGACCAACATAAATCCAACGCCCATATCAAACACGGCGCCCGCGATTACATTCTAAATATTATATATTATAATTACATTAAATTTAGATATAAATACTTGTGATACAATGCTCTGAGTAGCTTAAAATTTTTATCCATGGTGCTCATTCTAGGCGGGAGATCATTCCACAAAATTTTTTGCAAAGGTAACCGAAATATTGAAAGATCAAACAGAGACCAGGCAACATGAAGAGAGACAGACGGCCAGAGAAAAATTGTTTTTTGAGCCTAATTTTCCGATTATTTTGCGTAGAATTTTTTTTTTGAAAAATTACTCTACATCGATCAGACCATGAATTTTTAAATTTAAAAGGCAAAAAATCAATTCCCCTTAAATTTCTGCAAAGCGCGATTTCAAATTCTCGCATTCATCGTATAAATTTCTAATATGAATTAGCGCCGACGTTGGTCGGTTTTATAAAAAAAGAATCTTTCAATTCCAACCCCGCTACTTACCAGAAGAAACGACCCGGGAATGGCAAAAGTTTGCTTGTAAAGATAAACCGAACAAAACAAAATAGTAATGTAGATGTAATGCTGGTCATGATACTTTTTGAACTTCTCCACAACTGTTGTAAAGTTGTCAAATTGCTTTGGAATCTCGAATCCAGCTGAAAAAATTAATTTAAGCACTAAATTAATCGAATTTGCAGAAGGAATGACAAATCAGAGATGTAAAAAAACTTTGTAAATATCGGTTTTTCATGCAAATAATTGATTAAATAAAGAGAGAAGACATCCCTTATATTATTTTTGACATTGTGAATTGTTTCTTTCTAACAGTATACCATGTTCATTACAAACAATTATGACTTGCCTTGATCGGAATGCCAATCCGGCGCTGATGTTATCATAATCCATATGGCCGCACTTGCTGTGACGAATATCGTCGGCAGGAATAAAATCCTGGACATAGCACCTAAAAAAATGTCATAAATGTCTGATAGCTCCGTCATATTTCACTTCTATGTAAGATATCTGTGACTTCTCAGCGACTTCCCCCCCCCCCCCCCCTTTGATTATGTAACAGTCACGGCAAAAGTGAGGTAAAAACGGAGTGACGTCGCGAGGATCCCCTTGAAGAGCGATCTGATGCCCTGAGGGCATCGACGTAGTGGTTAACGGTCGATGGAAACAGGTTATATTAAGGGAGAGAGAGTGGTCACCACTTGATTCCTTCTTCTCGATTAATCAAAGCGAATTTAATCCCCCTTTTATCACAAAATACGACACCGGATGTAGAAGAAAACGAAGAAAGCCTGGCCTTCGGAGGCTACGTTAAATTTAGATTGAGGATTTACACGAGTTGCAACGAAAGAGACAGAATATTCGGGAAGGTTATATTAACCATGAGGATTACGTATTAATGGGCTTTTTGAATAAAAAGAAATCCCATTTTGGACACGAAAGCAAACAGAGAAAAAAATTCAGATGCCCGTAAGGTCGGGTACAATAAAAGAGACTAAATGGAGAGAATCAGTCAATTAATTAGCTGACGAGGGAATTGGAGCAAAATTAACGCAAGAACAGGAGTTACGGCATCCATCGACAAAAACATCAACGAAAGAGAGACGTGAAACACCAATTTCCTCCCTCTTCTTCCCCTGAGGGCAAGATCTCCGAATGTCTCAAAAAGATCTCCGCCAACCTCAATCCCCCTTCAGATTCATTTCAAATTATTCGGAAACGAAAGATCGAACCCTTTTCTTCTCCCATATCCGGCTCAAAAACTTATTCAATTGCCCTCCGGAACTACAAAAATGGTCTGCAGATGGGGAGAAGACTCCCATGGAGTCATGCCCTGCGGGGATTCAAATTATTTTTAAACTTTTTTCGGAAAAAGATGGGATTTGCATAAAAAGAAGCAGAAATAAAGATCGCGCACGAAAAAACAAAGGTCAAGGGTCCTTAGAGGCAGAAGAGAAAGTTGACCTTTGTTCATCAGAGCATTAGCCCGCCTTTAACAGCGCGGAGTTAACTTACATAACTTATCGTTAGCGATTACAAAACAAATTTTTTCGAATTAAAAAACTTTACGAAACTTTTGCAAAATGTTTTCGAATAAAAATATTGGCTGAGGCAAAATGAGGGAACACTTGAGAAGTCAGAAATTCCATGGCCAAATCATAATTTCTGGCCTCGATTTGTATACAGTTTACGAGAAGTCATCGTTTCTTCGTCAAATTAATCACAAATGACGTGAGAATGCAATTTCGAGTGATTTTGGAAAAAGAAGACTCAACAATAAATATGATAATAAATAAATTTTAAACAAGGCTGTTACAATTTAATTTATTATACTATAGTTGGGACTCGATTTACAATCAAATTGGGAAATTAAATTTAGTAATCAGCAGCTGATAAGGATTTTTTAATTCAAAAATTTCAGATCTCTGACCATATTTGGGGCAGAATTATGCGAGAAATTAATTTTTGTACACGATTAAGCCCAGCTTTTTCTACAAGGTGTCCCAAAAAAAATGCAGTTTTTTTTGTTTGGTCCTGCCGCGAAAAGTTTTAGGTCCAGCCAAATGATTTTTGTACTGCTAGATTCTCCGTGTTTTTCTGTCCTAGCACTTTTTTTCATGTCCATATCGATTAATTAACATGCTTTCAAAATGGCAAGCTAAAGGACTGCGATTTTAAAACTTCATCGGGCGGGAAAACGCCAGTGGGAGATTATTAAATTGCTCAATGTAAAAAGTGACACTGTGTCTAGAGCCGTAAAACAATTCGATCAGCTTGGACACGATGGTAGACGTCCAGGAAGTGGCAGGAAACGAACTGTCAACACCTCTGCCAACCGCAAGATCGTACAAAAGCGAGTGGGGCGAAATCGGCGGGTCTCCATGGGAAAAATTGCCCGTGAGATCGATGTCAGCAAGTCAGCAATCTACCAAATAGACAAAAATGGACTCAAGCTCAAGCTATACAAGCTCCAAAAAACGCAGCTCCTTACCGTTGAAAACAAGCGAGTACGTCTGGAAAGATGCCAAAAACTTAAAGGTCGGGCCGCCGTTCCGACCTTAAGAGAGAATTTCTTTCGCGGTTCAATGTTTTGCGGGTGCACAACCACCAGAACGACAAGATTTGATGCCATCAGGCTCCCGGCCCATCGGCCGTCAGCAAACACCGTCAAAATCCGAGCCGTGGTGATCTAGGCGGAATTTGTGCCAGCGGCCTGAAATCCATGGGTTTCTGGACTTTATGCCGCTGATAAGGAGTAAGGGAGGTTAGGACCTGTGCTATGCGCCACAAAAGTTTGGAGTCGCTAAGAGATCGCTGCGCCAAGAACGGGGCCAATATTCCCAAAAAAAAGCTGCGGCTCATCGCCCGAAATTTTAAGTCACGTTTGGACCTCTGCAAAGCCCCCAAGGTAAGCTACTTTGAAACTGGCTAAACATAAAATAACTAGACTTCTATTTTAAATATATTGATTGTAACTTTTGTTAAGTTTGGCTTGTTTAATAAAACATGGCTAAAAATGTCTCCTGCATTTTTTTGGGACACCCTGTACAGTGCTTTTGCTTATGTCAAATTTCAATCATTTGTCCGAAAATTTCACTCGAATAAAGAACTTTTTCGCATAAAAATGAAAAAAATCACAAAAACCCCATTATAATTTTTTTAAAAGTAACAAACGATATTTTTATCACCAAATGACTCAGCCCAAATGGCCTCGAAATATCCAATGTTATACTAGAAACGACCACAAACTCCAAAAACGAGCCGCCTCTTCGGTTGTCCCCAGATACAAAAGTAGTTTTCAAATATTTTTAACTAGTAGTTTCGTCTTTCCGAATACTTAATTTATTGCTTCAACTAATGCATCGAGTAGAAAGTAGGGTCGAGAGAACGGAACGAGACCATGTTCATGTTCAGATTCATGTTCAAATTCATCGCCTCGGCCTGGGGTTTGTCTCTTTGACGCCGATTCTTGAACCAGTTAGCTATCTGAAGAAAAGTTATGAGAAAACAAAGGAAATAAGGTATATTAGATCATAATTTATGGGGGGAACATAAAATGAAAAGGCATGGTAGAGGAAGTTGGGGTTATTGGGACCTTATACATAATTTCATTTATTTCATTTCATTTATTTTATTTCATTTAGAGCATGGCGCGCCGGAGCATGGCGCGCTGACATATACATAATATGTCAGGTATATATTATATACCTGACATTAGGAGAAATGATCCGCTTTAGTTTTGTTTTCAAATTTAATACGTTTCAGCAAAAAGAGGCTCTTAAACAATTTAATCAATTTTTCAAAACAATTTAAATAAATTTTTTTATCACAACTTTAAACTCGCGTTCTCTCTAATATAATATAATATAATATATATATGTATATATATATGTATGGATATAAAACCTTACTTGTTGAGGCTTCAATTTTGTCAACTGAGCGATCTGGAGTTTCTCCTCGGGTTTTGGATATTTGTTTTTGTTGTAGCAATTTTTCAGAATCTAAAAGATGTTACCGTAATCCAACTAAAATCCAAATGTCATCAAAATAATTTTGTTAAAAAAATTGTGCAAGCACAAACAGAAGGTGTTTAAATATTTATTTTGTAATATCCCTTACCTTCCTCTGTCCTGCCTTGAAGCTATAAATCTGTTCCTCTCCATCAGATATAGTCAATGGAGGTTTAAATTTCTTCCTCAATCTATATTTCTCAACTGGTCCCAGTAATTTTGGTTTCTTCATCTGTTCCTGCGCGTAATGCCCTTCATACCAGAGATTGGTAAACTCTCCGTAGTATCTCTCATCCACTTTTACCGATTCCAATCGACGAAATAATTCATCGTATTGCTGACTATGATAAAGAGAAAAGAAAAAGGCCAATAAAACCGAGTTTGAATGGGCCTGATGGTTAATAATGAAAGGATCGGTCTTGAAGAAGAGATCCACCAACTTGTCTCCATCTTTAGTCCGGTAGAGAGAACGGCAGATACAGGAAATCTAAAGCGTATCAAATAAAAAAACCTCGAAACCTAGACGGTACTTAAAGGGGCAGTATAGCTACTTTTAAATCGCGCGTTTTGCGGCGTGTGAAACAAAATGTCCAAAAAGTTTCTTCATCTACTGTACCAATAACAACGGAAAAAATGATGGTGACATTCTACATGCTTACTAATAATTATTTTACTGTTTGCAACTATGCCGCTTTTTTTGCCGCAGGACATAAAAACCCTTTTTGACATTTTGTTTCACACGCCGCAAAACGCGCAATTCAGAAGTAGTTGTTCTGGCCCTTTAAATCAAAATTAAATTCATTTAAGACAAATTTAAATATTTGACACAGCGCCTTACAAAAACAAAAACCCTCCTCAAAAAAATCTTGGCTGTTTTAAACCACAATTTTCCGACAAACAATATGCGGCTTAACAATACAGATCTTACCTGATCTACAGTCATGAACTGAGAGAAGAGGGCATTACAATAATCGTCCTTATTATTAAAATACAACAGATTTTTGTTGTCGTAGACACCTAGATCAGGACTCACATCGGTGATATTCATGTTGAAATCAAAGTTTTCAGCAAAATTGGGAGCGTGTTCCATCTCCTGCCTTCTTTATTTACCATATGCGGAGATGGTATTTTAGGATGGGCGACGGAGAGGCCAATCAATGGGCGGGGAAAGGGCGGGTAATTGGCTTTGGCTGACTTCCGCGGATCGTATTTCCGGCCCGAGAATCGGGAGCGGCACTCGTTTTTTGGCAACAGAAATAGCCGAGATTCTTTGGTAATTATGAACCTTAATTGGCCCAACTTTTCGTGTAATATTGAAGGGAAAATGGGGTAGAAAGGGGGTAATCAGCCAAGTTTAGGGTCAAACATCTGGAATTATAATCAAGGTTACGCAAGAAGCAAGATAATAACATCCGAATATTACACATGATGTAATCTGCAGGTCAGAGGGCTGTTATTAGGACAAATCGACTGTAAAATAGCATCTGGACTAGGACAGCTTCCTTACACTTGAGCCATTTATTTTCTCCAATGATTTATACCTTTTACAATTACATCTAGTTGCCCTCCAAAAAAAACGCCTACAGTAATATGAGAAGCTGTTTTCGGTACCAAAGAAAGGGACCAAATTAGCGTTAATTGTTGAATTAATCCCCGGCGCTTTCTTTCTGTTGCGCAATCAAAGTCGGAAGTGTAAACCTTTTTCTTTTCATAATTCCCGGGGTCCCTCAGATTATCCGAACGGCCAAATGGGCGCACTTGACCGATTTACGCAAATTTTGGAGAGAAGATCCGGATATTATCCAAAAAAGCACTCCAGCCTTTTATTACATTAACATGTAGTAATTGAACATTTCTACCTAGATTTCACTTTTTTCCATTCCTCTGATTCCACCTTGAGTTCATAAAGTTGCTGGATTTGATCATCACTGAATTTGTCGAGTAATTCTGGATCCAAATCATCACCCAATTTGCCACGGGCAATTCCTTTTTGCGTCATTTGTTTTGATAGAGATGTACAGTATAACTAAAATCATAATTTATAATTACAGTAACCCTTCTTACCGTCCATTCCTTTAGAAAAAGAAGAGATTGTTCTGGACTCACCGCTTTGTGTCGTCTGAATTCATCCTTTACATAACTATCACCCATGATCCTCAATTCTTTTGGAAGTCCATAATGTAACCTTACATCAGATAAAAGGAAAGATACAATAATTTTACATACCTTAATATCCTTTTGAAGAGAATTAGAGGGAATTTGGCGACCTCTCTTTGACTCATCTATATTTTAAAATTCAAACATGATCTTAAGCCCAAAGTAACACAAGGAACTACCTACTACATTCAGAGCGACTGTAAAGGAATGACGGAACGAAAAGTTTGCATTGTTTATAAGAGATCAACAATATAATATTAACACATTCAGACCTTGAGAACTCGTTTAGATCGTTGACTGCGAGACTTATTGGGCAGCTCCCCATTCTGGGCAATCATGGGGATGAGGACGGGACGATCATCGAGATAATGTTCACCCATTCCTTCCGAGGCGCTTCTCGAGTCTGAGACTGAGGTTAAAGGAGGTGGGGTCGAGAGATCACTGGGGGTAAGTGAGTTGGCAGACGAGGATGGAGGTCGGGAGTCGGCTTTGTATGGGTCGGAGGCTGCCATCTTCGGTTTCTTTCTGGGCCTACAACAATATTAAATAAAACTTGGATCAAAAAAGTCTCTAAAATAATGTTCAGTACTTACGGATTCTTTGCAGCTTCTCTTTCCGATTTTTCTTTCTTTCCGGGCTCAGTCGACCGATCGAATCGAATCGGCATTTTTTTAAAGAAGGTCTGGTATCTCTTGAATAAGCTGTTCACATCTTCTTCGTGCTGTTTCTCCTTTCCATTTCTTTTTCTTTCCTTGGCATCATTCAAGATCTTCTGCAGATCCTTTTCTTCTCTTTCGAGCATAACGAATTCTCTTTTGTTATCCTCCAATCTTTCCAATTCCTCGTTGAAAACATTCAGTTCCCGATTATTGTAATACCTAAGACGATATAATTCCTTTTTCTATATCATACCTAATAAAATCATGACTAAATGCAGGAGCCATCTGAGTGATTTCTGATGGATCCAATCGAGTAAAGCTCTCTTCAAAATCCTTCTTGGAAAGTCCCAGAAGTTCCGCCTTTTCAGAAAATCCCTCCAAAATGCCAGCATTTGTGTGCATCAATCTTTGGCGTTTGTTTTCGATCTAAAATGCATCCATTACAATATTAAACGTAAAAGATTTAACATAGGTAAATTACATACCGAAGGCATGTGGACGGTGACATTTCTAAAGTTTTCCATTCGTTTTTCGTAATGTTTTCTCTGAGAATGGAGCTTGTTTTCTTCTCGATTGTTTAGCTTCTTAAACTTTAACTTGGTCATTCTCTTTTCTTCTTGTTTTACCATCTTGAAATATTGGAATCTCTTTTTTTGTACAACTTCCGAGGCATTGTGAGTTTTACATAAAATAAAGTGAGGATGAGGTTCCATATGTGATTCTGAGCTTGATGACGGTTGGTGGGAATGTTCAAAGTCGGCATCCATCAGAAATCCCATTCTAAAACAATCGAAAAAATCTATCAAGAGTAATATTCAATTGATCATTTCAAGATTAAATTTATTCGAAAATCACTTACTTTTGAGCACAAGTGATATGATAATGCTGTTTACATAACCCGGCTTCACAACAAGTGACGATTCCCGTTCTGGCTTCGAGCATACTCGTACAGGCATTGCAACTTTTCCTTCCGAACCGGCGATAATCGATTTCCTGCCAACTAACTGCAGTCAAATTGTCCACATCTCCAAAACTGACACCAGCCGTGTATAAGGCACACACAAGATGTACAAACTTCCCTCCAACATCAGCTCTTTTGAAAGCACCGAAACGACGAGGACACAATTCGCAGTTCGGAGGTTCCGTATATCCGTATAAACAAGGCTCACAGAACCAGGGCTCAGTCGAGAAATTGGAAATAATTGAGACGTCATCATCAATATAATCATCCACCGCATAACATGACTCGTGAACAGCCACTCCACATCTAATTCAAATATAGCAAAAAGTTGAAGCACTCATCTAAAGAAAAAATTTAAAAAGACTTACTTATCACACTGAATCACCTTGTCCCCTTCACTTTTCCGCAGATTCAAACAGATCGTGCAGACTAACTCGGACTTAAAAGTATTCATGCAATACGAAAAGTAAATGTTTTAAAATAATAAAAGCAGCCCCCCCCCCCCCCCCCCTTACTTCTTTCTCGCTCTCCTCCTCCTCTTCTTCGTCCTCCTCCTCATCTTCTTCATCCATATCTTCGGCATCATCATCTTCTCCGTCACCTTCCTCCGACTCTTGTTCGGATCCACTGTCATCAGCTAAATTTAAAAAATCTGCAAAAAAAACTCAACATACGATTGAAGTCCTCGTCGGATTCCTCTTCCACATGGATATCAGCGAGAGCAGCGGCCGTTGGTTTGATCTGACGCTTTCCTGGACCTCTCTGAACTAAAATAATATAATTTCAATAAAGATTTGCAACAGTCGGCATGCTATTGTAATCTGGATAGCTTCTACATGGAGCCCGCTGAATTTTTCGTAGACATAATGCCAAAAGAAGGTTCAGGACTTACTGGCTCCCCTGATGTAACTGGCACGTTCCTGATCCATATCTGAGAAGTCCGGAGAATTATTTTACTTGAATATAATAAAGAAAGGGCACCCGAAGTTGTTTGACTGAAGCAGCTGCTCGCCGTCTCGGTGCGCGCTTTCCCGTGGAAAAACCAGACAAAAACCCGCTTCTCTTGCAACGGAATGCCAAGGATTCGTCAGAGGACTCGGGGTCGCCGATTCGACACGTTTTTGAATCGACCGAATGACTTTTGGATCTTGTAATGAGTGTTACATAATCTGCAAATCTTTTTTTTACGTTAATTTCAACAAACGGTCTTATTCCAACATTAAGCTCGGATCTCATGAATAAGATAATTTAATTCACGTGCCTTGTGTAAATAAGTACTATTTAAAGCTAAACCATATGGGATATATTTCAAAGTTCGTCTTAAAACAATTTTAAAAATACAGCGACCTTCTTCATTTATGTTAACATATTTTTTGATAATCATTGCTTCGCACAGTACAACTCGTGCATAAAGTATGTGAATGGCATTTCATCATTCTCATGCATCTTTACACACCGCATTTGTCCGGTCAGATAGGAAACCGAAGGTGGCAAGGTCAGTGGGTTCATAAAGCCGTACTCGGCGATGCATTGAAAGGCGGGCTGGGACCTCGTGAGAGCAATAAATAGGCAGACGGTCAGATGTGACCGCCCAAAATACAGGAAAGGAGAAGAGAGGCCAGCACTTTGTTTACTTCATTCGTTCTCCACTCAAAATGTTCGGCAACCTGTTTCACCGGAGGGTAAGTTATACAAGTTACGTTATACATGCTGGAATAAGTGTTTAGAAGAAGCCCGCGGAGACTGTAAGAGAGCACACTCCCAACTGCTTGTACTCGCAAACTCCCAGATCTCCCAAAATAAGTTTTTGTTCGGTCTCATCGGTTCAGAGCTTCTCTTCGACGACTACTTTGTACTCAAAACAATGTCCAAGCTCGTCCCAGCCCTCGGATTCGTATCAATCTCACCTCAGATTTTGCTGCAGGCGATCTGAATCTGCGTTATTGGCCGAGAAACATCCCAAAAAAGTTCTAGTAATTTTTTTATTCTTGATTATAATCTCATCATCTCATCATTACCGTCATAGTGTGATATATTTTCTAATTTAGTTGATCATCGAACGATTTAAAACCGAGAAAAAGTTGCGGAAAATGGACAAGAAGCATTTCCTCTTGCCCCCTGAGGCGACCGTTGCCCAATTAAAGCACGTGATCAGGTACGTCTGTCACTGAACCTTATCTTTTGTTCAGTTCGAGGGTTTCGGTGAGGAATGAGTCCCTCTTTTTGCTTATCGATGATGAGATTCCGGACTCAACCACCAGCATCAGAGAGCTAGCACGACGACATCGGGATCCTGATGGATTTCTGTATGTAAAATACTCTTCCGAAGATACCATGGGATAGTAATTGAAGGAATGACATATATTTTATGGTTACAATTACGGTGCTCCTCACAAATTCAAATCATTTTTATTAGGTCTTTCCAAATTAGTCCGAAGCTCAATGGGAAAAACATGTTTTTATTTGTCTTCCTTCGTATTTTGTATATTTTCGCAATGAATAAAACATCAAAGAAATGATTCCATTACCATTAAAACAAAATTTTGACAAGAGAACGGAGAGATCCAAGAGTTCGATCATAATATATTACATACCTTGGTCTTAATCTTAGGGTCTTTTCGGATATTATCGCATTTACAGGGTTGTTCGTTGACCACAATATCCGAATTGGAATCAGAATCACTTTGGGCGGTCTCAGCTGCCGGTTTTTTGGTATAATTAAAAGCCGATGGGAGCATGTAATTGGCCTGTGCGTCAGCCAATTTCTGGGCATCTGTATCGGAGATGTCGGTTTGGGGAGTGTAGGCTTGACGGGTTATTGTATTCTCATCTTCTGCGGATTCCAGAACTGGATGTATGTCAGATGCTGACAAAACCTAAAGAATATTTGTGTCATTATATACAAGAAAAAAGTTATAAATAGCGAAAAGTAAGCGTCCTAACACCATCATTTTTATTCTGTGCTTCTGGGGATTCATCTGTAGGCAAGGGAGTTGTCTGAACATCCTCTTCATTCTTAGTTTCCTCGGGAGAAGTGGGCACTGGCTCTATTCCAATGTCAATCTCGATCTCTTTAGATTCTGGATCTTCTTCTACTTCGGTCTTCTGAGCTGTATCTTCATCAGTATCAAATGTGGAGGTGGTTGAACCTAGATAATTATAAAACTTGTTGTTATACTGACCTGCTAAAGATTTGAGGCTATCATTTATATTCTCATCCCCTTCTGTTACAGTAGGAACGTCGGGCAGATCGATGGCCCCATTGATCTCAACTCCATTCACTTCTGGCTTTTCTTCTAGGCCAGTCTCGGACAAGGACTTTTCACTCTTTTCACTTTTGTCATCTTTTTCTTCCTAACAATGAACTTGTACAAAAAATCCATGGCCAAATGACATAAATATACCATTCGAGAGCGCTTAATTAATTAGAATTTGGCGGACTTTTAATAAGTACAAGGTGATTTTTTGAGCTTTATAGTAATCAAGTATCTCCGTTAATACAGCAGCATAAAATTATTTTAACTCCGTCAAAAGAATTCCTACCCTATATATATGCTAACAACCTAAATATTTTTAAATCTCATTAGAATAAAAAGTCTATGCGTTTTCGATGAAGGATGAATACTACAAAAAATTTTCTGGTATCTTACAAAATTAGAACTCAAATTTACGAAAAAATAGAAAAATCGAGATGGATCAGCACGCTAACCTTTTATCAATCTTCACCGAAGCAGACCCCTTGAGTGTGAGAAATTTTCCCGGCACTAAAGTGATTTGAAGCCGTAGATCTCCGTCATCTAATTCCATTGGCAATATTTGAAACCGGTTCCTAGGACAACTTTTCAACAACTTTCGAATGATATATAGCACGTATTCATTTGGCCAGAGATAGTTTATAAAGGTCTCTTATAAGTTAATATATTCATTAGACTCTTTCAACGTAATAACAACACCAACCCTGTGATGACTACGATAATCTCCCTTACCTTCTCACTCGACTTGACTTTGGTGGCTTTAAAGCCTCCCAAGGCGTCTTTCTGGCGTTGGATTTGCTCGGCCAATTCATCAGCCAATCTGGCCGCAGTTTCGTCGACATTGGCCTGGACTGGGTCAGCCAGGGCTTCGCTAAATGAGAGGTTAGACATACAGATATGTTCATCTACCTGTCCGCCATGTCCCGTAATTATGTTATTAAAGGGAAAAAAGAAGACGAATTTTGGGATCTCTCTCTGAATGGGCTCCTTCCAGGCAAGGAGATTATCCGGGCTATCAGGCGTTTTGTGGGACCAAGCCGGATGTCCTTCAAAACTGTCTTTACTCAGACGTAACATCCTGTGTAACATGTGGACACACTCAAGATACGATTATTTACTTTCTTCTTTATTGCATTTCTCTGGCCTCTACTTTGTAGAGCATACTGTAAGTGCTTATACCAAGAGGAATCACGTTTAGGAAAAGAGGAAGCTAAAAAATCATAAAAATATGATATACAAGAAATGAAGAGATAGACTGAGCGTGTCATGCCATGCTCTGATGTTAACAACAAACATCTTGTTATCATCAAAATGGCTGTACAATACAACAATTAGCTCTATACCGGAAGACTCTATCTATGAACGACAACAGTGAGAACAAAAATCTGTGAAAACTGATCAAATCAACCCGTAAATGTATAGTAACCCATAATTAGTCGGTCTTGGGCGGATCGGCCTTCTTCATATTCTCGAAGCCGATAGGAAAGGGGTGGGCCTCGGTGTTGAAAACCCACTTGTTCAAAGGGATCTCGTCGTCAGCGAACGTCAGATATGCGTACTTCATAGTTTCCGCGATAAAGAAACTCTGTTGAACATCATCAAAGCCCTAAAACAATATAATAAATAAAAAAGAAACAGAATAAAAAAACGCATCTAAAAAAACTCACAGCACCCGGATTATAAACATTCTTCAAGCCCACATATCCATCATCCTTCTTGCAGTACCTATCCACAGCCACAATTGCATCCCAAATCCACGTTTTATATTTCTATACAAGACCGGTTGTATATTTCACTTCTACCTACCTCATTTTTGGTTAATCTCCATAAATAGAACCATCCTTCAATGGCCTCTGGCCTCAGAATAAATCCATTTTCTCCTCTTTTAGAAGTCGCGTCCTCTTCGGCGTTGAAATAAAACATCTCTGGGCCAATGCCAGTGGGAGTCCGAGCATAACTCTCATGACAAGTGTGGCCAAGATCTTCCGCCAACTGCATGACTTTGCGTTTTCGGCTCAGATCTTGTTCAACATCAGCTTCCAAAGCAAACATTCCGGGACAGAAGCAGCTGAGATGACTCATTTTGTGCTCGGGATTATCTCGACGCAGCTCGGCAACGTATTTTAGGCCGGATTTAGAAGTAAAAATCATTCTGAAAAAATAAATTCGTATAATAAAAAAAAACATACTTTTTCTGAATAGCATCTGAGGTATTCCTGTACATGTAATAGGCCTGTTTGTCTTGCTTCTCCGTATGAATATAAGACTTGATCAAATACTCGTAGAAACTGTCACCGAGAGCTCCCAAACTAACGTGAGAACCGACAAATTCACCAGTTTTGGGATCCACATAATTATAATACAGCCCATCTTTCTTCGGCAACTTCTCCAACACATCCCGAATCTTTTTTACCTAAAATTTTCAATCATTAAAAAAGAAGTAATTACCTTTTCTTCATAAATATTTTTCCCAGTCAACTTTGAAAGATATAAATACTCGAGATGGAGACTGCCAAACTCAGACAAGATCGATGCCAAACTTATTACCCATCCATAATTAGAAGCCGACTTTCCGGGAACATCCACCAAAGACATGGCAATTCCAGTTTTGGTATTAAAAGCGGGCAAGAGAGCGTCAGATACTTCAACAGCTTTATCACTGAACACACAACTGACTTTATAATCAAATAACTTACATGTACATGGGATCCTTGGTGAGGGCATACAAAGACAAGAGTCCTCCTGTAAATCTTATCGTTGTCTCAAAAGTAGAGGCAGTCTTGGCGTTGTAAATAGAGAAATTATTTTTGATAAAGTCCTTAGCTTGTTTATACTCTTCATGAAGACCCATAATGTACAAAGTGTCAGCACCATCAACAATTGTAGCTCCCATCTTTTCTCCTCCAAATATTGGTTGATTATGCGATCTTTTGGACATCGGCTTCACTTCGTTGTATCCCCAAGCATGCTTCCTATAGCCGGCCCACGCATGTTTGGCCATGCTTTTGATAAATTCACGGCGATGAGCTAAAATTATACAAAAATCAGTCCCTTTTACTATTATTGGCATATAAATTACCATTCTCCAAATCGATAGGTTGAGGGTTCGGAGGTTCCGCCACAACATTCACTTTCTCTCCAGCTTTATCTGCTTCTTCAACGTCTGACTCTAAATTTGAAATAAAAAATATACGAGATTACACATGCCTTTATTGGAATCAAGTTCTGGATTCTCTTTATGCTCCTTGATGTCGTCGTCGGGATTACCCTCGCCATTGCCTGCATCGTTGTCTACGTCCTTATTTGCAGATTTCTCAACATCAGGAATGGCGATATTTGGTGCAGCATCTTTTTTCTGCTCCTCTTTCGGGTCAACCTTCTTCTGATCAATTCCTTCTTCCAATTTCCGTCTGTTCTGAACATTTCTAGGAAGAGCTATACGACTAAAGTCCTTGACATCGGATTGGCTCAGATGGAGAATGGTCAATACGAAGACAGCAAAGACTATCAACGAGACCAGAGCCACAGCTCGGTTATTCGGGAAGACGGTCCTCATCTAACCAAGGAGTTCCTATTCCACCATAGAACTATCTGAAGCCAATCCCTTTTCTCCCTTTTTGATGTACAGATAAACACACGTGTAAATCTCCTTGCTTTGACTTTATAATTGACAGTGACTTTAGACGAAATATAACTCTTTTATTGGATTTCTACGGCGGTTGCGAAGTGTAGAAAAAATATTTTTCGATGTGTCCTCTGAATGGAGGGAGCAATATTATGCTCCGTAAGGTTGTAATATAGCGTAAGGAAATATATTTCTGTCAATATGTTGGGAGAGGGAACGTCATTCCAAGCCTGGCAAGACGCCTTAGAATGGCGAGAGCTAGGCAAGAATCCCCTCAAAAGCATTGACCCAATACACAAACACACCAGAGAGACCTTATATCAACGTGATGTCAAAGGACACACCGGATGTGTGAACGCTCTCGAGTTTTCAACTGATCAGGATTACTTGTTGAGCGGTAAGCACATCTTGTTATGCTATCATTGCTTTAGGTGGAGACGATTGCCGAGTTTTCCTTTGGAATGCACATGACTTATTGTTGACTGAGGATCCAAAGCCTTGCAAAATAATGGACACATACCATACCTCAAATATCTTCTCTGTGGATATCTCAACTGACGGGAAAATTGGATTCTCAGCTGGGAATGATCGAATGTTCTTTGCCCACGACTTGGAAAGCGGTTCCGGAGTGTACAGTTTAATTGGTGGAGGGTCGTTTCATCGAGTTGATGCTCATGTCAGTTTAATATGCACGTAAATGATGTCGTTTTAGCCGACCTCTGATAATATTTGTGTGGCCACAAACGAAGATGGCCGGTTTCATATTGTGGATATCAGGGCCAAAGAACAAACTGCGTACAATGTGAAATGTTGTGCTTATTCTGCCGTCTACAACCCACAGCATCCGGAACTTCTTTTGATTGCAACCAGGAAAAAGGGAATGACCGTTAGAGATATCAGAAAACCAGAAGAGTAGGCGGTGACTAATATATTGTATAGTTCAATTTTTAGGGATATGATCACTTTTAATGATGGCACTCATAATAGGACAAAGAAAGCGACATTTGCAAGGTGGTCACCTAATGGAGAGTCTGCTGCTGCTGTTATTTCCGGAGCCGGTTTAGTATATTGTAATGTAAGCGTGGCTTAATATTATATAACTGAAACTAGGTATATTCTGAAAAGATGATCGGTTTATATGATTCGGACTACGTAAATTCATGTACCATGAAGTCTTGCGAGTTTATAGGAGAGGATTACATTCTCTGTGGAAGTGATAAATGGGATATTTATGCATGGAAGATCCCCAAGGATCAACAAAATGGCAAGTAATCGCGATAAAACTGTTTTTTATGATATTTTTTAGTTACTGAAGTCGCAGAAGCTGTGAAATTGGCAGGGCACCGTTCTATTGTGAACCATATTCGTTATAGTTCAGTCAATAATTTAATCGCTTCATCCGGAGTTGAAAAAGTAATCAAGGCAAGTGTAAGATACACTATACCTTATGTTTAGTGTTGGTCTCCCTATGAGATGCCAAAATCATATCGAGATCCGGTCAGAAGAGAGATGTGTGATCCGTTCGCTATGAATGGAGATTTGTTTGAGCATGACATTGACTCCGTGGAGGAAGATCTGGCGACACTAGCACAGTTTGATCAGTATTTGGTAAGTCTTTTGATTATGTTGACTCTGTGATCTCGTTCTTTGTAACTTATTCTCTTGTTTCAGAGACAAGCGATGAGTAGTGCAGGGACTTCGTTGGATGACTCTAGTGATGATGACGAACTGGACAGCAGAAGTCTCGGGGATATCCTCAGATTCGCAGTCTTCCGCTTTAATCAGGTAACGAATTTGTTAAAGGGATTACGGTATGATTAGGCATAAAATATTTGCGTTTATTTTGTTTTAAACCTTGTACAGTATAATTTGTATGTTTAGTATGACGATCTCGCTGATGAATTTTTCACTGATGAGGAGTATGCAAATGATGTCCAATCATCTGCCTCTAGCAGTGAAAATGAGGAAATACAAGAGATGCCCTCGGACTAGGCGCATTATATTGTTGTATAATAGTTGTAAAGAGATGTTAATATTTTTTTGTTTATTAAACAAATTGCGGAGAAAGGCCGGTCTTTTTTTATGTCTTTAAGGGTTCATAGTACTCTGAAAGCATCTCTGATTAGAAGTTCCGTATTTATTGACGAAAAGGGAGGTAGTTTTGCCTTTTTGTCCGAAAAAATAAGAATGATTGCCTTTGGAGGTATTACGAGTGGCTGAGATAGTCCTTTCCGATTAATTTGGTTCCGCGGGGTGCGTACGAGAATGATCCATAAGTCACCCTGCACAAGTGCATTTTACACTTTCCACTATGACTCGGAAAAAAAATGCCTAAGAGAAAGTTGTTTATTATTATTTTAGTATTATCACAGGGTTTTTTTATACATCGTGGACGTTCTTTTGATAGCCTTCCGCACGTTTTCTTTGCGTTTATCCCGGGGATCTTTATAGTGTTCTCCGATCAAGAATGGCCCCCAGCAAGAGCATTTCTTCCCTTTTTTCATCGGGTTTCGCCATTTTTATTATCAAAAAATGGACAAAATAGGTTTTTGGAATTTTGTTTATCTAAATTTTGAGCTTTCTTCTTTGTTTTCAAGTGACTTTGATTTCAAACAGCCCGATAGTTATCATTTCCGTGCATTTTTTTGACCTTCTGTTGTGATAAGACGTTGAATGATAGCCAGAACTTTGATCGCGCGAACGAAAATAGAAGCAGATCATTTGTTTTCCTCTTCAAATTCTCATTTCTGTCGCCGTTCTGTGCCGTCCTCTTGATAAAAGAAAATGAGATTTTTCCAATTTGCATCAAAAACATTAATTATGAGGACTATCAAGCAAATTCAGGGTTGCTAGAGACTGGACTTTTCTTATGACGGCATAGTGTGACTTATGTTTTATTTGGAGTGATCTTAACTCAATGTTTTGAAACTATCTCGGGGTGAATGTCCATTCTTTTTCGTTGACCTTGTTTATTTTTCGCCTGATTACCCGATTAAAATTATCTTCGCTTTAGTGTCGCATCGAGTGGACGATGTCTTGCACGTGTCGTGGTCTTCTACCGTATTTTTTCATTTTTTATCTATAAAATTTATATTGCACATGACGAAACTAATGCATAAATTTTTTTCAGTGATCCTAACTTTTGACCATGTTGGGAGCTCGTCGTCAGCAGATTGTAACCATGATGCCGATGGGGCGAGTCCTACATCTCCATCCATCTCTTCATACGATCCGATTTGCCAGCACCGAATTCAAGAAGGTCATGGTGGCGAATCGCGGTGAGATTGCGACTCGGGTATTCCGAGCCCTGACCGAGCTCAACAAAACATCTGTTGCCATCTTCTCAGAACAGGTAAGCATTATTCTTTTTAAATTAAAGTTATTGATGGTTACATTTATTATAAATGTTTTAGGATAAGCATTCCATCCATCGTCTAAAAGCGGATGAGGCTTATTTGGTGGGTAAGGGACTCCCTCCGGTTGCGGCTTACCTCAATATCGACCAGATAATTGAAATTGCTGTCAGAAATGGGATTGAAGCGATTCACCCCGGATACGGATTTCTTTCGGAGAGGTCGGACTTTGCCAGAGCTTGCCAGGAAGCTGGTATTGTATTTATCGGACCTAGTGCTGATGTAATGGCACGAATGGGAGATAAAGTGGCTGCTAGACAAGCAGCTATTGAGGCTGGAGTCCAAGTTGTCCCCGGAACTCCAGGCCCAGTTTCTAGTGTGGAAGACGTAAAGGAGTTCGTAAGGCAATATGGGTGTCCAATCATCATCAAGGCCGCATTTGGAGGTGGTGGAAGAGGAATGAGAAAAGTGGAACGCGAGGAAGAAGTAAGAATTTGTATTTGACGTTATATTACATATATTTAGGTTGAGACCGCTTACCACCGGGCATTCTCAGAAGCTCAGGCCGCGTTTGGAGATGGCTCTTTGTTTGTTGAGAAGTTTGTAGAACGGCCACGACATATCGAAGTTCAGATCATGGGTAGAATGACAAGCAATATACTGATTATATTACTTTAGGTGACAAGTATGGAAATATGGTCCATTTATACGAGCGAGATTGTTCAGTTCAACGAAGACATCAGAAGGTCGTGGAGATTGCTCCTGCCCCATCTTTGGATGAAGGCGTCCGTGCAAAGATGCTGACTGACGCTTTGAAGTTGGTCAAACATGTTGGATATGAGAATGTGGGAACCGTCGAATTCCTTCTCGATAACAAGAACAATTACTATTTCATGGAAGTTAATGCCCGTCTACAAGTTGAACACACAGTAACTGAAGAAATTACAGGGTAAGTGGAGTGCATCAGTCATAAATGAACTTTTTTTCAGAGTTGATCTTGTCCAAGCTCAAGTCAGAATTGCTGAAGGCAAGACTCTCGAAGAATTGAAGTTGAAGCAAGAGAATATTCAACTTCATGGATCTTCCATCCAATGCCGAGTCACCACAGAAGATCCGGCCATGAACTTCCAGCCAGATACCGGTCGAATTGAAGTATTCAGGTCTGGAGAAGGAATGGGAATCCGTTTGGACTCGGCTTCGGCATTTGCTGGATCCGTCATTTCTCCTCATTATGACTCTCTCTTGGTCAAGGTCATTGCTCATGCCAGAAATCATCCAAACGCGGCCGCCAAGATGGTCCGAGCTCTAAAAGAATTCAGAATCAGAGGTGTTAAGGTGAGTAATAGATGATAACACATATAAATAATTACTATTTATTCCAGACAAATATCCCATTCTTGTTGAATGTTCTGGAACAACCAAACTTTAGAGGTGGCTCTGTTGACACTAATTTTATCGATGAACATCCAGAACTTTTCAATTTCAAACACAGTCAAAACCGAGCCCAGAAGATCCTCAGGTATCTAGGAGAACTGCAAGTGAATGGACCTCTGACTCCTTTAGTAACTGACCTCAAGCCAAAGAATGTTACCCCAACTGTCCCATACAGCCCTCCAGGTACTTTAACGTTAATGATGCACAATAATGTGGAAACTACTTAATTTCAGATCTGAAACCTCCAAACGGCTTCCGTGATATTCTTGTTCAGAAAGGTCCCGAGGCCTTTGCTAAAGCTGTCCGTAAGCATAAAGGCTGTCTTTTGACTGATACCACTTTTCGCGATGCCCATCAAAGTCTTCTGGCCACCAGAGTCAGAACCTATGATCTTCTCCAGATCGCTCCCTTCCTCTCTCACAACTTCAGTAATCTGTTTTCTTTGGAAAATTGGGGAGGTGCTACCTTTGATGTATCCATGAGATTCCTCCACGAATGTCCTTGGGAAAGACTTGAACAGTTGAGGAAATTGGTCCCTGGAATACCCTTCCAGATGCTTTTGAGAGGCGCCAATGCTGTTGGTTACTCCAGTTTCCCTGATAATGTGATTGACAAGTTCTGTGAGCTGGCAGTGAAGAGCGGCATGGACGTGTTCAGAGTTTTCGACTCTCTCAATTACGTACCCAATATGATCGTGGGAATGGAAGCCATCGGAAAGGCTGGCGGAGTCATCGAAGCAGCCATCTCATACACTGGAGATGTCTCCGATCCAAACAGAACCAAATACGACTTAAAGTATTATCTGGATTTGGCTGATCAGTTGGTCAAAGCAAACGCTCACATCCTGGCAATTAAGGACATGGCGGGTGTTTTGAAGCCTCAGGCGGCCAAGTTGTTGATCGCTGCCCTTAGAGATCGTCATCCAGAGATCCCAATCCATGTCCATTCTCATGACACTGCTGGAGCTGCTGTCGCCTCGATGTTAGAATGCGCGAAAGCTGGTGCTGATGTTGTTGATGTCGCTGTTGATTCGATGAGTGGAATGACAAGCCAGCCATCGATGGGTGCTGTCGTGGCGTCTTTGGAGAACACTACTTTGGACACCGGAATCCATTTGAATGATGTTTCCAAGTACAACGCCTACTGGGAAACTGCTCGTCAATTGTATGGTCCATTTGAATGCACTGTAACCATGAAGAGTGGAAATGCGGATGTTTACAATCATGCCATTCCTGGTGGTCAGTACACCAATCTGCAATTCCAGGTAAAACGAAAGTCGGGTTAACATTTTTTTCATACATGTTGAAAGAATGACAATTTTATTTATTTTTAGGCTTTCTCTTTGGGATTGGGTGAGAAATTCGACGATGTGAAGAAGATGTACGCTGAAGCCAACGAAGTCCTCGGCGACATCATCAAGGTCACACCATCCAGCAAGATCGTCGGAGACTTGGCCCAATTCATGGTCCAGAACAACCTAAACAAACAGACAGTGGTAGAGAGAGCCGAAGAATTGTCCTTCCCCACATCTGTTGTCCAATTCTTTGAAGGTCAGATCGGTCAACCACCTTATGGGTTCCCCGAACCATTGAGAACCAAGGTTCTGAGAGGAAAGAAGAAGTTGGAGGACAGACCTGGAAAAGATTTGGCTCCTTTGGATTTTGACAAGCTGAAGAACAGCCTGGAAGCCAAGCACGGTCGGACACTCAGAGATGTGGACGTTATGTCATCAGCCATGTTCCCAAGGGAATTCGACGAATTCGAGCAGTTCAGACAGACTTACGGACCGGTAGACAAGCTGAACACACGGGTATTTTTAACTGGTTTGGGAACTGCTGAAGAGACAGACGTACGTTCATTTTCATACTTAATTATTTATGACAAGTATTAATCATGTTGTTGTAGGTAACAATCGAAAAGGGAAAAACCCTTGTGATTCAAGCTCTGGCTGAAGGAAAGCTGAACAACAATGCCGAACGAGAAGTTTTCTTCGAACTGAACGGTCAAATGAGATCCATCTTCGTTCAAGACAAAGAGGCCGCCAAGGATGTCGTGGTGAGACCCAAGGCCCTCCCCGGAGTCAAGGGATCCATTGGAGCCCCAATGCCCGGAGAAATCCTGCAGATCAATGTCAAAGAGGGAGATGTTGTTCGAACCAAGACTCCTCTCTTTGTTCTGTCAGCGATGAAGATGGAAATGAATGTAGATGCTCCCATCAATGGCACCATCAAGAAGATCTACTTGAAGGAGGGAGAAAAGGTCAATCCCAACGATCTAGTCATCGAAATAGAACCACACAACTGATTTTCTGCTGGTATTTGTTAGGCTCTTATACTGTATATAACATCAATTTTGTATCCTGTGCATCTTTTAACAATCCAAGCTTCACTTATTTTAAGAGATAATTAAATTTCTAACATATTTAATTCGACGAATGATTGAGCAAAAATTGTGGAAAAATCGGTTTTTTATTACTATAGTAGGGTTCGGTGGACAATAACAGAGTTGTATTTTGTCAGGCATCCTCTGACTTCTTTTTGTGTTTGATTCTTGGGGCCTTGGTGTGACGGGTAGACTGCTTCTCTCTGCGCATGGATAACTTTGAGCTCTTGTTGTCAGGTTTCTCGCTGCAATCTCTCGAAGATACCTTCTTATTGACAGGCTTCTTCAATTCCAACGAGCTGTTCTTCTTGTTCTCAACTATAATTCAAGATGACATTTCTTACCTTCGAAGTTTTCAAGTCCGAAAGCACGCTTGTTCGACTCGTATTTGTTTTACTGTTACTTGAAGTAGGAAGGGAGTTTCGACGTCTCGTTTGATTCAATTCACTTCCCTCTATACTCTGGGTACCATTTTCCAAGGGCTCGTATCCCGGATAGAGATTAGTTTCTTTCATTTCCGCCTCCCGAAATTCGAAATATCTGATCACGTTCTTCATGGTGATCCGCTCTTTTGGATTAAACTTCCAGCATTCCTCCTGCACCAGCGTGATAAGATCTTCCGGAGTCCCGGGAGGAAACAGTAGTTTGTATCCTTCCTTGAGCTGAAAAGAATATTTATACCATCCTTTATATTTTCTTACCATTTTCTTCAATTCAGAATTCGAGACATCCCCATAGGGTTTGGCGCCATCCGAGAAAATTTCCCAATTCAATATACCGTAAGCCCAAACATCGGATTTCTTGGTGTAATTTTTGGTGGTTAGGACTTCAGGAGCCGTCCTAAAATACAATAAGTGGGAAAATCAAGGCACTTACCATCTGAGTGGAAGTGGTTTGCTTCCATCAATCTTATAACTATTCCCCTTTCGAGTCATCCCAAAATCACTGATCTTCAAGACATCTCCGCCCACCAAGCAATTCCTAGCCGCAATATCCCGATGCATCAGGTCAATAGAGTGCATGTACTCGATTCCCAAAGCAGCATGAAGACAGAACTCCATCTTCTGATCAGCTCTGAACTTTTTGTTAGCCAAGAGTGAGATCAAGCTGTCATCAAGCTTCTCCATAACGACTAAAAGAGGTTCTTGAAAGGCTCCAACTCCATAGAACTTGACAATATGTGGGTGACTCATACTTCTCATGATTCTGGCCTAAATTAACCATCAAGTTAATTATGATGACTTTACCTCATCCATAATTTCCTTGACCTGTTCTTTTGTGATGCTCTCCACTTTAGCGGTCTTAATCGCAACTTGAGGATGTTCTCCATTCTTCAGCTGCGCAATTCCAGAAAATACTTCTCCAAATGCTCCCTCGCCCAACTTCTTCAATGGATGGATATCTTCATGTCTTATCTGCCAGCTTCTTCTCATCACAGGGTTCTTAAGTAGACAATTGTAACGAGTAGTAAGCGACTGCCGACGTGCCATAAAAGACATGATCAGCTCCGCAATATTTCGAAAAGGTTTGCTGTTCTCAATGACAAATCCTTCAGGTACTTTTTGGATTACAAAATGTTTGATCTGAAAGTCTATGTGCACTCTATAGGCAATACGTTTACCCCCTCGTATGTCCTTGCTTGTTCAGCTTGGACTGAAAGCACCAAACCTCGAGGCTTTCCGACTTCCGGATGACTCACTCTGACCACAAAATCTCCATCAAACTTCAGGAGAGAATTTACATCTTCACGAGGGAGAAGACCTGCAAACATTTTGATTGCACGTCATCATAATTTCTATTAAACGGAGTTTATAAATTACCATGATAATACTCTTCCGCAACTAGGTTCGGATCGAGCTCGTCAACGCCAGTTTTAGGCCACTGATGTGGAAAGATCTCACCCTCGCCCGGAGACATTCAGCCGGTTAATACGCAGAAAAGTTCGTAGAATGACAATTCCAGAGAAATCAGTCTTCAAAAAGTGTACTAAAGAGTTATGCAAATTTCAAAAGTGAAGATCCCAGGAATTTGATGAATTGTGCTATTTTGAGTGATCCTCCATCCGGTTGATGGTAAACCGATTCTTCTAACTGACGACGATGAGCTACCAAACCAAGTTGCCCTTAGGCACTCCTGTCATTGACCAATTCCTCGGCATGAAATCCCATCCCACCAAGTGTCAGGCCACGTACGTCTGGATTGATGGGACTGGAGAATGTCTTCGCAGCAAGACCCGAACCCTTTCTTCGGTCCCCGGTACCATCTCTGGTATGTCCAATATTATTTTTTGTTAGAAGAAAAATCGTATTCTTAGTATATACTACGGTAATCGCTTATTTTCAGAATATCCCATTTGGAATTACGATGGTTCTTCTTGCGGCCAAGCCAAGGGGCGTGACTCTGACACCTACCTCTACCCAGTGGCCTATTATCCAGACCCATTCCTGGGTGGAAATGCCCGTCTTGTTCTTTGTGACACCTACAATCACAAGAAGGAGCCAACTGGTAAGTAGAGGATGCAGTAACCTGAATCTCATCCTCAGCCACGAACCATCGTTTCGCATGCAAAAAGGTGATGGATGCCTGCGCCTATCAGAAGCCTTGGTTTGGAATCGAGCAGGAGTACCTTCTCTTGGATCGTGATGGATATCCCCTGGGATGGCCAAAGCATGGATTCCCCGCCCCCCAAGGTCCTTATTACTGTGCTGTTGGAGCTGACCGTATTTTTGGCAGAGAGGTGGTCGAAGCCCATTATCGTGCCTGTCTCCACGCCAACCTGACCATTTGTGGAACCAATGCCGAGGTCACTCCCGGTCAATGGGAATATCAGATCGGTCCGGTGGAGGGTATCGCCATGGGAGATGAGTTGTGGATGTCCCGCTATCTGCTCCACCGAACGGCCGAACAATTTGGAGTGGTGGTCACCTTCGACCCTAAGCCGTCGGTTACAAGTGGAGAATGGAATGGTGCTGGATGTCATACCAACTTTAGCACACTGGCCATGAGGCAACCTGGAGGCTTGAAGGAGATCGAAGCTGCCATGGCCAAGCTGCAGCCTCTTCATGCTGAACATCTCAAGATCTATGACCCAAATGGTGGAGAAGATAATCTGAGAAGATTGAGTGGAAGATGTGAGACTTCCAGTGTGGACAAGTTCACTTGGGGGGTGGCCAACAGAGGATGCAGCGTCAGAATCCCGAGACAGGTTGCCGAGGAAGGCTATGTAAGTAAATCTTCCTTTTAGTTTTTTTAGGTTTTTGCAATAAAACTTTATATTTAGGGTTATTTGGAAGACCGTCGTCCCTCTTCCAACGTTGATCCCTACTCCGTTACTGCCGCTCTGGCCCAAGCCATTTGTCTTTGATTTAGGCTTAAATAAACTGCATTCAAAAAAATTTTTTTTATCATCATTTATGTATATAATATGACGTCATCTTTTATTTGGTATTGGAATACAAAATGTCTCTTATATAGGCGGTCCAGTCAATCACGCCGCTTTTCTTCACCGTCAGGTGATTCATCATATCAGCAACTTCGTTCTGGCTCAAAGGCTCTCCTGCAAAGTTTGTTGCTTAATTTATGATGACATTTGAATATTACATACCCCGTGTCGTGAGACATTTCTCCAGTTTATCTTTCGTCAACGGGTCAAACCGCTCTTCAATAGTTCTGAAGGCAGCCTGAAGTCGAGATTCAGACGGTGGTTTCATCGTCTCGTCTTTCATACACGAGATTAGTTGCGGCTTTAGTTCCGAATAGAGAATTCGATTATCAGCCTGTTTCGTTAGTTGGGACAAAATGTCTTTTAGCTGATTCTGAGTCGCATTCACCCTGAGATATCGTAACACAGTCCCCACTTCATTTGCATCAATAGAATTCTTTTGGTTTTGATCGAATATCCCGAGAACATCATCACACCGTTTACTCAGCTCATCTGCAACAATAAACCAGCTCTAGTCAACCAACTCCCACCTAAATTAAACTCGTTCAGCGACTCCTCATCTTCCGAATTGTCAGGTTCAACTTTAGAATCATCGGCCATATTAGGATATTAGATATATTTTATTCAAAAGTAAAATTACAGAGATTTATAAGAGGTCGGTTGCTCATGTGGAAGTTGCCGGTTGAATGGATTTAGCTTAATCTCGGGAAAATATGTCTGAAAAAGAATGTCTAGTAACGTTCAACAAATATATTATCCAGTACAAATTATGTAACAATACTTACTTAGCAGATAATGCCAGCAATGGGCAAGGGAAGGTGGTCGCTGGATATTCGCCCATGGAAGAACCAATGTCAATATGGCTGTATCTGATGGGCTTCTGTGATGAGAGACCATTTTCATCTAGTCTCGAGGCTTGGATTAAAAATGCGCAAGGGCTCTGATGTCCTCTCAGAGTCTGAACTGATGGCCTGTTGTTGGCTTGGCGAAGATCCGCTGCTTCCACTGGGGATTTGTTGAAGTCAAAGTCCTAAGGAGTCATCGCTTATATGGCTTTAGATACCTACCTCAACGTGGAGCCTGCTAACTTCAAGTGGCTGACCCCACTCATCCCCAATTTTCTGAAGATTCTGAGCATGGCCTGCCAATCTGGCAACGGCATTATCAATAACAGCTGGGAAATATCCATATGCCAAGACTTCATGTCCAGTGAGAGTAGCCAATGTGTATAGATGAGGGTTGTCTTCCTTGAGGGCAAGTTCTCGGGCGTAAGTTAGAGGATCCAGCATGGCCAAACGACCTTCGGCATCTGTATTTCCAATAAGGATTCTTTTGCCACTTCGACTCTGAAATTAAATCGAATGTAAGACGGTAGTACAACAAATACAACAACTTCCAAATATTACTTACAGTAATAATCTCATCGCAAGAGTATGATTCACTTCCACACGAATTTCTGACCATAGCCATAATTCCAACAACCTTCTTATCCCTTGACATACCCAGCATAGCTCCATTCACCTTCAAATCAAGACCTCCGGTGTCCAGAGTCACGCCCTTTCCAATCAAAAATATGGTCTCAAATGGCGCGTCCGAATCTTCTCTGTTCTCGTATTCCAGGAAAAGTAATCGAGCCTAAGATAGATAATGTTACCCACTAAGCATGCAAACCTTATGTGGATCGATGTGATTGCAGCCTCGGCTAACGGCTGCCAATAAGGGAAACTCCTTCTTCAAAGTCTCCACGTTGCCTTCTATCGCCACTTTAATTTCTGTTCCTTCGAAATGCTTTTGAACATAGCTGGCAACTGGTCCTGGAGCCATTCTTTGTGGGTCTGTATCGCCAATATCACGACAAACAGCAAAGGACGACTGGAGAGCATCGATGACTTTGAGGAATTCAGAGGAATGGAAAGAGCCCGTGCTTAACACTCCAAGCCGCTCAACCTTCTGGGCTCTGTTACTCTCTTCTTGTCTGATATTCAATGGAACATGAAGTTTGTGGAAAACACCAAGAGCAGCGACGATCAGAGCATTTGGATGATCTGCATTGGGGACAACGGCCAATAGGGGATTCTTAACTCCTGAACTCAGAGCCCTGCAAAAAATGTTTTTATACTCTCAAAATGGCAAATTCTATTTATTCAAATCATATTGTGAACTTACAAAGCAATTCCTTGCTCACCCGCATGTCTGTATTTTCTGATATCATCAAAATCATGATTTCCAAAGCTGACCGGACTGTAGAACAATCGTTTTGATGGGAGTTCAGTGTGTAACAAAAACCCGAGTCTGTTCAGAACACCATGTGAAGATTGTTCAGTCAACTGGTGCGCAAGGACTTTGAATTGAGCATGGTTGGTTAAAGCTTCCAATGAATGAGATACCACAATGACACCATCAAAGGCGGGCTCTACCAACGAAGATGTTAAAGCTAATGGAACAATTCTAGATAAAGCAAAAGATATAAACTCTCGAGAACTTACGGCCTAGCTACCATATTATGAAGATAACGGAACCCAAGCAGAGCGAAAGGACCTTGCACTCCTGAAGAAAGCATAAATTAAATTATGAGGTCCAGCTGAAAGAAAAGAAGACGTCAAAATGCATTAACGAGTGCAAATTGACAAGGATTCGAAGACGTTCAACTCTGATAACGGTCATACAAGATTAGAAGTCAAACACTTGAGAGAATTTGTATTACACTTAGTCCTTGTGCAAACAGCTCCACAAAAAGGTTCCGAAAGGCCATCCGACAACATTATGGAAGAGACCCTTTTCTGCAAGTTCACTCTATTTATAAATGGAGAAGTGACGAAAGTTGAGTATGCCTCCCGAAAGGTCAAAGTTTAGAACATCACAAAAGGAAGAGTACTGATTCAAAAATTCCTTCATCAACCCGGAAATTACAAAGTCAAAAAAATATGAAAAAAGATTAATTTAATTGTCTACTAAATTCAGGGGTGGTCACTGGAACCTATTTTTCCGATTTTGGGCCCGAAGCCCGGTCCGTCAAAAGCCCGGCCCGGCCCGGGTAGAGGATTTTACAAGCTCGGCCCGGCCCGTGAAAGCCCGGCTAGAGCGCGACCTGCCAAAAAATCGTTGCCGTTTTGTTATAACTAGGGTTGTGATTTTGACAGTGACGTCAACTTGACGGCAAATTGCCCTCATTTTCTTGAAACTGCCGCCGTTGTTTCGGTCGGCAGCTGTCTAACGATAAACTAAACATTATTTAAGGTAGTATAATGCCTTCAAACATGTTTAAGACCATATACACATTAAAACAACAGTTTATAACAACAAAAGGACTTTAATAGACCTATTTCGGATCATCTGCGTCCTTGTTCTTACTTAGTTAATTGGATTTCTTTCAACAAATTGCAAATAGAATTACTGATAAATGTTTATTAGCCTATTGGGAACTAAAGTTTGCAAAAAAAGCTTCGTCCCGGTAGTACTATTGTAATACATTACTATATATGCACTATTTTTGACAGTTAACGTGAAAAAAAGCTTGTAAATGTGTTAGAACTTGATAAACTACAACAACAACCCCATCAAACAATTTTCCCGGCACGAAAACAATGGATGCCAACGGTTTGGCATTATGAGAAAAATCGGGCCGGGCCTGAAAAACCCCAGGCCCGCGGCCCGGATCGGAAATTTCGGGCCCGGCCCGGCCCGGTTTCAATTTTCCATTTTTGAGTCAGGCCCGGCCGGATCGGGCATGGTGACCACCCCTGACTAAATTGACCACTGAGAGCCAATCAAACCTGATTTTTTTGTAGTTTCTGCAAAAAAGAAGGTTTAAATTCCCGCAAAATTCCTGAATTTCGAAAATTGGCATTCTGTTTCAAGCGTTCCCTCATTTTTCTGCAGCAAGCGCGCGCGCAGGGTGAGAAAACTCGTCCTCATTATTATTTGTTTTGTCAGTAGTTGTTCGTTTGGCCATGCCCACCAGAATCTTCTTCGGTCGTCTTCCGTTCCGCACAACTGAACGTGATATTGAACATTTCTGCCGTGGATTCGGTACAATCAACGATGTCATCCTCAAGAAAGGATTTGGATTTGTTGTATGCCATTTTAATTATTTTTATTACATTTCAGACAAGTGAACTTCTTTTAATGGCTTTTTTAGGATTTTGAAAACCCTAGGGATGCTGAAGACGTTGTTTACGAGTTGAATGGCAAAGAATTACTCGGCTCTCGGATTGTCGTTGAAAATTGCAAGCCTGGTCACAAACCGTTCGCCTCTGGCGGATCTTCTCGAGGTGGTGGCCGTGAACGGGACCGTGATCGTGATTACCGTGGCGGAGACAGGGGAGATCGGGATCGTCGTCCACCCAAATGGCTCAGCAAATATGGACCTCCAGAACAGACTCGTCATCGTTTGGTTGTGGAGAACCTGTCGACCCGATGTTCTTGGCAGGTATGTTTTTTTAATAGATTACCTTCCTTTTATGAAGTTTCAGTTTTTAAATGGTACAAGTGTGATAATTTGTGTTATTGTCAATCTGTTTTTAACGCTAGCTCATGTTAGATTTTAAGAAATCGCTTGGTTTTTTAAGGCCGTTTAAAGAACTGAAGAGATGTAAGAGAAAAAAGATGTGAGGTGTAGAGGTGTAAAGATGTGAAAGTAGCGGAGGGAAGAGAAAAGAACAAAGATTGAAGATCATTTGAAGATTCTTTATGAAGATTTGTTGTTTAGGACCTGAAAGACATGATGAGAGCCATCGGAGAAGTTACGTATGCCCATGCCCACAAACCTGAGAGAAATACTGCGTAAGGTGTCGCTGTCTCGGTGAGATTTTGTTTGATTTTAGTCTGGTCTGCTTTACAAGAGCCGATGATGTGAAGAGGGCGATTGAGAAATTCCAAGGAAAGGAGATCAATGGACGGAAGATCAAGCTGATCGATGACACCCGAAGGTATGTTTAAATTTCTGTATTACACTATGCTACCAAAGATAATTATTGTATATATTTAGTGTTTCTCGTTCTCGCAGCCGTTCTCGGTCGAGATCAGCTCGCAGATCTCCATCCCCAAGAAGTCGATCTCGCTCGCCCATCGAGCGTTCCCGCAGCCGTAGCCGCTCTTAAATATCGCTACAAGAATATGCCACGATTGAACGCAAGAAATTTTGATTAACCAATACAGTTGTTTTTCCTGTTTCGATTAAAATATTGTGTGAGTTCATAAATTGTTTTATTCATGACAATAGGGTTATTGGGTACAAACTATAAACATTACTTTAGCCAGTCTACTACATAGATGCTTGACCAAACTTTGAAGCAAATTCTTTCATTCTGATTGTGTTTTGAGGATTGGCAGATGCTTTGATGACATTTATGGCAGACTTGAGATCTTCGAAACTAACTGGCGGTAACTGAGATCCAGTATAATTTTGCAATTGTTCTCGGGTTAATGATCGCAGTGGAACCATAGCCGCTTCTTTACATAGAGCCGTCAGATCGGAGAAGGAGTAACCATCGCATAAGTTTGAAATTTCCCTAAAAGATGTAAGTGGGAATTTTTCCACAGGTAGCAGCTACCTGTGGTCCCAGAAACCTCACCCCAGACCGACTCCTCAGCTACGACCCTGTCGAACCCCTTACCTTATTTCGTCCTCATCCAACCGAAATTGTGTTTTGGTTTTAGTGAAGATCTCCACGATTAGGTTTGCCCTCCCTTCTTGATCAGGTAAATCGATGTAGATTCTTCTTGGGAATCGACGAAGAACACCGTCATCCAATTCTTGAGGTCTGTTTGTGGCTCCAAGGACCAAGATTCTTTCACTAGAGCTGCTCGTGCATCCATCGAACTGAAGAAGGAATTCAGTCTTGACCCTTCTTGTGACCCCATCCTCTTTCTCTGTTCTTTGACATAACAACGAATCAACTTCATCGATAAAAATAATGGATGGTTGATTGGCTCTGGCAACATTAAACAAGGTCTGCATTAATCTCTCGCCCTCTCCAACCCACTTGGACATTATTGTGGCGGCCGAGATGTTGAAGAAAGTACATTTTGACTCTGAGGCCACTGCTTTTGCCTATTATTTGATAAAAATTATACTTCTTTGTCACCTACAAGCATTGTTTTTCCATTTCCTGGTGGTCCAAACAGAAGAATTCCTTTACACGGCTCCCTCAATCCGGTGAATAAAAGAGGATTCAACGTGGGAAGGATAACACTTTCTTCCAGGGCTCTCTTTGCATCCTCATTCCCAACAATATCGTTCAAAGTGACCCCAGTTGTGTCAACGATTGTACTCAAAATTGACTCTTGGAGTTCCGATTGGGAATCGGGAATATCATCACCAACTTTTTGACGCTTTTCTGAAGGAACATCTACTAATGATTTTTTATCAAAAGTAACCGAGCTTTATTCTGGTAGAAGTTACCGTAATTGCTCCGCTCTTGTTCTCTTCTGATGGGTTTGATAATTGCAGTTTCAGCAGAGACAACTCTCTTCACTTCTCTTACAATCTGTGATGCCCCACTCGCCATAACAAATCCATCCATAGCCGGTAATTTCTCTGGGGATTCTTTTTTTCTCCTCGGATTGATCAAGAAATCGTCCATACTTTTCTGACCCGGTCTCCGATTGTTGTTCTTCATCGAATATTCCTCCAAATAAATGACTTCATAATTATGTTTTGCTTGCCTTCTGGCTGTCATTCGGGTCACTTTACCCGTCCTTTCACAATACTTTTTAACTGTGTCATCCTTGTCAAAATTGTAATTAAAGCCTTCCGGAGATCCTAGATACCGTATATCGGACATCAAAATGCCCTATATACCATATATAAATCAAATATTCTTCAATTAATTAAAGTATCAAATGACATCAACATGCAAAAAGGCAGAAGAAAGAGTAATAAAATATACATTTATGTCAACAAATACGGATTAGAATAGTTTTGCGGGATACCAGTTTGAATTGACTCGGATTCTTTGGAGTCATTGTCGTATAATACAAACATCGAGTCGATGGCGGAGTTAGTCATTCCAACAATATAGCGGCCATTTTCACTCCAATCACAAGAAGCCATCTAAAGTTCAATTTCACATCCGAATAATTAACACCTTACCTGATCAGAAACATATTTAAGCCCGAATTTTGGTAAACTACGCCATCGATCTCCCTAAAAAATCATTGACTCAATTGTAGGAATTCCGAGGCAATATCAATAAATTTCATAACGACGGCACAATACATACTATATCCCAGATCCCGGCTCCTTCATCAGTTCCACAAATCATGTGATCGCTTAGAGGTGATACCCCGAACTCAACTTGAAAATCGCCTCGGATGGCCCCACTGTATGTTCTCAGAGGTTCATTTACCATCTTGTCATTGCTAGAACAAAGGCCCACGGAGACGTCATATTTTCGGACATCCCCATCAGTGCATAAAGCAAAAAGCGTCGAATGATCAGATTTCAGACTTAATGATGCCACCCCTAAATAGATTTGAATTGGAAAGATACAGCGTCATTACCAAAATTTGACCGATATTTAGGAGGAATCTTGAATGTACAACAAGGAGCGTCTGTCTTTACATACCGGAGGTCCCAAAGCTGAATTCCTCTAAAACAGGATAAAAAAAACAACTTTTCACCTACTTTTCGGCCTTTGTATAACCCACAGCAAAAATTTTCTCGTCGATATGTTTAATACAAGTCGCCGCCGCAATAACTTGATTATATTGCCCCCGAAACTTGGAAGTTGGCGTAGTAGGAGTGACCGGTCTTCTCGGGGACTTGGCCTGTCCTCGCTTTGGAGTAGCTGAATTACCCCTTCGAGGGGCCAGCACAGATCTCGGCTGAGCCGAAGCAATGGCCTTATTTGGCTTTCTCATATCCATGTATTTCAAACCGCCAGTAGTCTTATCAGCGATAACATAACAATCTAAAAACCAATAATACAAAAATTTTTCCCTTACAAGGATCATTGGATTGCCCGGCGAATGCAGTGTGATTCCCATCTTCAGATGAGATCTTTTTCTCGATGGCTCCTCTTGAAATGTTCACAACAAAAACGTCCCCAAGCATACTCAAAGCGATCACGGTCTCCAGATTGTTCATAAAATATAGATCAGTGATGGCATGCTCGGTCAGCTTGACTCGTGGGAGGTGATCAAAACAGTTCAAGAATTCATCTGCCGGGTAAAACGCGATATCTCCAAACTCTGTACCCACGCCTAACCAGACATTGTTGATGTCCGAATACTTGGAAAAGCGTGTTACTGATACCAAAGGCTAAAGCCAAAAAATTAACTGTTTCTGCGCTTGTGAGTTGTTGTTTTTGACGTAAAAGAGCTTACAGAATTCGATTTCAACGGCGCCACAAATCGATAAATGAAGGCATTTGATGCGGTCCTCTTTACAAAAGGTAAGTCATAAAAATCCATGTGAAATTCGTTAGAAACTTGCGAAGTCCATCAAAATTTTTCACGGCGGTTTCAGATGACCCCTTCGAAAAAACGCATGATACGCACGCAACTTGCGGGACCAAATTATACGATAAAACATTTGCAATGATTCTCAACTTTCATTGCTTACCGAGATGTATTCTCACCGTAAAGCCAAGAAAAAAATTGGATTTGATACACGATCAACTTTGACCTACTACAACATAAGACCTGCACTTTCGGCCACAAACAAGTACTCGATAACCTACATCGCCATTCCATATGTATACCAAAATGTAGATAAGACAAAGTAGTTTCTTAATCTCTGGTCAATTTTTTCTCCGACTGTTAGTTCAAAAGATACTGTAGTCTCAGTCAATCTTTTCTGACGTTTTCGGGGTCTATGAACTCAGAATGATACTTTTATATATCCACTTTTTTATATTCCAATTTTTATTTTTGACTCTGGTACGGTATTCCAAACATAGGTCAATTTAGCGCCACAGACAATTGACCTGCAATTTCATTTTTCCAATGTGTTTAATACGTCATCAGGTCAAAGACAACCTGCAGTTTGTCATGCCCTGGTCGATTTTTGTTTAGACTGTTAGTTTCAAAGTTACTGTAGAAAAAGGTCATTTTTGCCCTCAGCGAGCTGCGCCCCCGCTTCAACGGAGAGCCCCTTTTCTACTATTTGAAATCGCCGTGTTCTGCAAATTTTTTATTTTTTCAAAGAAAAAATTACCGCGCAAAATGGCGAAACTTGACACATGGATCAAGTGTTCTCCGTACTCTTTTGCAAAAGTCTGTTATTTCCTCTTTTTAAATTTTAAAAATTTTTGAAATTTATCTTCTTCTGTGAAAATTTGAACCATGGGTATTGTGGAGAAGATTCAGGAGATTGAACGGGAGATCAGTCGGACGCAGAAGAACAAGGCCACGGAGTATCATCTTGGCTTATTGAAGGCAAAGTTAGCCAAATACCGCCAACAACTACTTGAACCTACTGGTAAAAATGGTGCTAAAGGAGAGGGATTTGATGTTATGAAAAGTGGAGATGCACGAGTGGCAATGGTGAGGCGATTTTTTGGATGTTTAATATGTTCATTTAGGTCGGTTTTCCATCGGTGGGTAAATCTACATTTCTTTCGAGCATGACTAAGACCGAGAGTGTGGCTGCCGCATATGAATTCACAACCCTCACCTGTATTCCTGGTGTGATTGAATACGAAGGTGCGAAAGTGCAATTGCTTGATCTGCCTGGTATTATTGAAGGTGCTGCTCAAGGCAAAGGCCGAGGCCGACAAGTTATTGCCGTCGCCAAGACCGCAGATTTAATTTTGATGATGTTGGACGCAACAAAGGGAGATAATCAAGTAAGTTTAGTTTTTATTTCCTATTTTCTTTTCAGAGACGACTACTTGAAGCCGAATTGGAGGAAGTGGGAATTCGATTAAATCGGCGGAAACCGGGGATTTATCTAAAGAGGAAGCCTGGAGGTGGGATTAAGTTTACGCATACAGCCATCCTAACTCACTGTGACGAGAAGATGGTCATAAATATCCTCCATGAGTACAAGATCTTTAATGCTGATGTTGTCTTTAGGGAAGATGCAACGTAAGTCCAGCAATAATTCAGTTTATCTTCGATTTAGAGTTGATGAATTCATTGATGTGATCCAAGGAAATCGTGTTTATTTGAAATGTATCTACGTCTACAACAAGATCGATCAGATCACAATTGATGGGCTGGATAAGATTGCCCGACAACCTCATAGTGTTGTGATTTCATGTGAATTGAATCTGAATATGGATTACATGTTGAAGAAGCTGTGGGCATATCTCGATTTGATCCGAGTCTATACGAAAAAGCCAGGAAACGCTCCCGATCTGGGTAAGTTTGCTATGTTATGACCATGGTTAAATCTCTTTAGGGCCTGATGACGGTATTATTCTTCGTTCCGGGGCCACCATTGAGCACTGTTGTCATGCTCTACATCGAACATTAGCTGCCCAATTCAAATACGCTATTGTCTGGGGTACTAGTACAAAGTTTTCCCCTCAGAGAGTGGGAATAAAACACAAATTACATCATGAAGACGTCGTGCAGATTATGAAAAAGTGATTCTGGAATGTTATTTGTTATGTTTGATTAAATATTCTATGAATTCTTTACCTGGTGTTGTCATTATGGTTGTACTGCCGGACTATTTTATAGTATTACTATTGATTTTAATCTGAAAAAGGAGATGTACTCGGTTAGGAGGCTTCACACAACAGTAGCGGTTTCCAGGAAATGGATTCGGATACATTGGTGGCCAAAGTATGAGCGGTGGCAAGATCTGGAGCAGGATACCATGTTCAAAAAGAAGGGCGATGAAGCCGTCAAACAGATGCACAGATTTTCAGACGAATTTTATATTCATCCAGAACGAAGGGAAGATGGTAAGTTATCACCGTTGTAAAGGATTATTATCGATTTAGCCTTGCCAAAGAAACAATTGGAAGATCAGTCCCGAAGGGATCAGAGTGCCCCCTCTTTAAAGCTATTGACCGATCACACAACTCTAAGATATGTAGACCATAGTTACGACAACATTCGGAGAGTAAGGCGATATGAAGCCTTCCAATTAAGACAATACGATCAACGGTAGGAAGTATTCTTAACATAAAATTTTGAGTTTCAGATTCATTGCGGAACGACTTCTCTTCCTTGGAGCAGACCTAGCTGCTGCTCATTTCCTTGTCCATCGAAACGCTGCCGTAAAGTTTTTAGGAGACAATAATTGGTACAAGAAGGATCGATGGGGCAAGTATTCTTTACCCGGAAGACAAATTCCCGGTCTTTATGTAGAAGCGATCGATGTCTCGGGCACGGAACTCATGTATGAAGGTAAAAAAAATTTTTTGAAGTTAAATTTCTTAGGTTTTGACAATCTCTACGACCTCAAACATCTCAGGATGCTTCGGTTAGCCAATTGCGAATTTATTGATGACTGGGCACTGAGTAGAGTGGGTGGAGTTTGTGGATCAACATTGGAATTCTTGGACCTCTCTGGCTGCAAAAGTATTACACACAAAGGTTTGGCTGCGTTACGGACCGCCAAGAATTTGAAATATCTCCGATTAGAGGGATTAGATCATGTTCCTCATCTGGGAAAAACGGTTTTGATGCTAGAAGAGATGATACCTGGTCTTATCGTTACTGGTCTCAACTTTGACAAGGAGTTGGAGAGACTGGAATGGGAAAACAAACTTAAAGAAGATGATAGAGCTGTTATTGACGCTAAGGGTAAGGCCTTTCCTCGTCTCCTTTTGTTATCTGTGTGAGGATAATATTCATCTGTTTATAGGCAACGTTTTTGTGGAAGATAATAATGGAGAACTTTATTACATTCACGGGAAAATCTCCGAAAGGGCGACCGTCAATGATGATGATCAACCGATTGTAACGTCCACCATCAGAAAACAAGTCCCTGAAATGAGTGAGGTTGAGTTCGAGAGATTGGATCAACTTTCGAAGGGTCGTCTTCGCCATCTAATGGTCGGATCTCCTAGTGGATACATGTGGTCTGATCAAGTGGAGAGAATCCTTCAACACGAAAACAAACTCCACATACAGGACGGCATCGAAACAGATCCCAAGCTCTTGCCCAAAGAGGAACGACGGAAGAGATTCTTGGCCATGGGCGTGGACATGGAGTTACTATTAGAAGAGGACAAGAAGACCCTCCGGGGAAGTGATGCCATCGAGAAGGAACAAAAACAAGTCGAGGCTAATTAGGAATCTGTTAATACTTTTATTGTTTTGTTATTAAAGTTCATCCGCATTTTGCGTTTTCTCTTTCTCTTCTGTTGATTTCAGCCCTAATGAAGGTTATCTTTATTTTTTGCTGTATTTGGTCATAGGGTCGCTTTAAAGGGTTATTTTATGGATATAACACCTGATATGCCGACAGAGCGTGACAATTTGGCAATTTTTCTAATATGGTTGATATCGATTACGTATCATCAAAACTTTTGAGACTCATTCTTGTCTGATTTATCAGCTCCCATATAGGGGTTGTGCAAATGATTTTTTTTTGGCTTGTGTCTCAAAAGTCGCTATTTCTTGGCTGAATTTCAGTCAGAGAATTCTTGGCTGAGATACTTTCTTAGTGCGAGATTGCAGTTGAGATGGTGAATGGGACCAGGAAAACTCCATTTTGTTGTTCCACAGATCTTCAAAGGTAATTTTATGCGTTTACCTCCCAATACCTTTGTTATTTGGCAGGAAACACCTCGAATAACACGAAGGAAGAAGAAAACGCGAAGAAATAAAAGTATTACATTCCACGCCATAAAACACAAGGAAGAAGCACGACGTCTTCGTTGTTGTGTTTGTTGATCACGGCGCGAAAATAAAATACCGATGCTCGGAGCACAACTTTTTTCGTTTTTCGCACGTTTTCCACTCTCGCGGTTCCTGAGATTTTTGTTTTGGCAAGAAATTTATAGCACCTGGGATGTATCTCTACCAGTCAAATTTTTATCGGAATGTCCACGTTACCCGCCTTCACTTTGTGTAAGTTGTTTCTGCTTTTGTCTTATTTTTAGGTATTATTTTATCCATGGCCAGAAACATCGATTTTTATCTTTTTTCGCTCGGGAAATGACGAACGTCGAAATCTCTTTGAAGATTTCGATGTTAACAAACTTTTTGCATTGTAAACTAGAGGCACTCAGCTTATTTCTTTCGAGTCTTCTATTTTCTCTCCAATTTTACCTGAAAACATGCGAAAAAGGTTAAAAATAGCTTATCTTTCTCCGGGAAACATCGTTTTTGCCTAAAAATGCGAAATACTACAAAACTGACGTAATACTGTTCACCTTTTAGTTTTATGATGCAAATGAGCCGGATCCGTGTTAATGAAGTGGCCAGCCAAGTCAAAAGGAGACCATTCTTCGCACAGTCAAGTAGAAAGCGAACGCGGGACCAGTCAAAGCCAATCCAGGACCAGCCACGGTTCAAAGTCTGACGACCAGTCCAGGGCTGAACGCGGTCCAACGCGTTTTGTTTCAGTTTCAGCAAAAAAATCGACTCAAATTGAGCTAAGAAGAAGGAATTTCTTGGCTGCAGACATGGCAAGGGGGCCGGGCTTTGAAAATTTTGAAAAGGGCCGGGCCGGGCCCGTTTTGCCATGTGTGCTTGGCTGAAATTCAGTCAAAAAACTTTGACTGAAACCCAGCCAAGAAAACGGGAATTCTTGGCTGTGGCCAGGGGTGGTCAACAGGCCCGGTCCGGCCCGGTTTTTATCATAATGCCAAACCGTTGGCATTCATTTTCGTGCCGGAAATTTTTTGATGAGGTTGTTGTTGTAGTTTATCAAGTTCTAACACATTTACAAGCTTTTTTCACGTTTACTGTAAAAAATAGTGCATATATAATAATGTATTACAATAGCACTACCGGGACCGAAGCTTTTTTTACAAACTTTAGTTCCCAATAGGCTAATAAACATTTATCAGTAATTCTATTTGCAATTTGTTGAAAGAAATCTAATTAACTAAGTAAGAACAAGGAGGGAGATGATCCGAAATAGGTCTACTAAACTCCTTTTGTCGTTATAAACTGTTGTTTTAATGTGTATATGGTCTTAAACATGTTTGAAGGCATTATACCATCTTAAATAATGTTTAGTTTATCGTTAGACAGCTTCCGACCGAAACAACGGCGATAATTTGATGAAAATGACGGCAACTTGACGTCAAGTTGACATCACTGTCAAAATCACAGCCGTAGTTATAATAAAGCGGCAACGATTTTTTGGCAGGTCGCGCCCTAGCCTTTCACGGGCCGGGCTTTTGACAGGCCGGACTTGGGGCCCAAAATCGGAAAAATTGGTGCCGGTGACCACCCCTGGCTGTGGCTCCACAGCCAAAAAACGGCGACTTTTGAGAGACAAGCCAAAAAAAATCATTTGCATAACCCCTATATATGAAAAATGCCCGCTGCGTCCATGTTTTTGACATCTCCTTCCCTGATTCAAAAACGGTTCCTGCAGCGAGAGTGATACTTTTTTTTAGAATGTGCTAAAGGAATTTTTGTCTCCATTTTCCTGATGTTTGCATTGGTTTCGTAAATCTTGTTACCTGCCGAGCTTGACGGGTCTCTATCTAGGTGTTCAAGCACCCAATTTCGGCTCAAAAAGGCGGATTTTTGGCGCGGAACAGCGCGTTCTGATGCATCCAAGTTTTATGGAGCAACCCCGATGGGGCTGTGGAGATGTGAAATAAAAGAGGTTTTGACTTCCCATCCCACGTGTTAGCACTAAAATGTAGGGATTCCTTTATCCTCTGTTTTTAATTTGTATTCGAAATAGGGGCCTTTCCCAAATTTTGATGCTCAGATAAAGGGTTTGGACGTGAATGGTCGTTCGTTCGAGGGAGGGGGAATGCTTAATTCCGACGTTAATTCGAAAAGTGCTTTCTTTCTTTGCGTTCCTTTTAAGGCTTGGCGTTTCATGACTCACATCCCCCTCCAGGATGGGCTCTTGATTTTTCGATTGGTGACAATGTCATTTTTAATAAATTTGAGTGTAGAATCTTGTGAAATGCGTAATCGGCTTTGTTTTCGATGTTGTTTCTCTCCCTCCATTCGCTTATTGAGGGGCTTGTTGTCTCGGAAAAGTAGTTAGACGAATTTTTCTATAAAAGTTATTTTTTAAACCGCCAAGCATTAATTACCATCCATAAATATTCCCGTCGAAACGGTGTGAAATCCCGGGGTTGCGTGTCAGCCATTTTTTTACAGCACTGGACCCTCAAAATTAATTTAGGGCTGTCTTAATCTGGCGTGAATGCAACGAGAAGTGCGAGGTTTGAGGATTGTGTTGTTAGCTCTGGTTATTTCTGAAATTACTGTCTGATTTTTCTTGTTGATGCAGAGATCTGGTGTTTAACATACAACCAATAATTTATTAACAGGGTTCCTAGGTATTATAAATATGTTCGACATTAAAAGCGCTGTCATCCCGAGTTATAAAGAACAGGACGAACCCTCCCATGATGAATAGAGCCTGGTCATGAACACTCGTATTTAAATAGCTGCTCGATTTCAAAACACTTCCATCTGGCATTACTTCTTTCTCTCTGCTCTCGAGGCTTTCGTCTGCTAGCCGTCCTCTTTGAAAGGACTTTATATTTCTTGGTTTCTTGGCCGTCGAGTTTTTATCTTGCCCTCGATGCCGTTCAAATGGCGCCTGTTGGCAGTCTGGCCAGCAGGTCCAGTACCTTCCTCGTAAGCACCAACCGGTCCTCTTCCTTGACCTAGCCTCCGTATTTTTCGTTTCGATACGAATCACACCCAGGGCCTCGGATCATCGAAATATGAGCTTCAACGCAAACCGCCTCGGGTCACTGGATGGTCTTCTTTGGCCGCCTTGTTTTGGTCTGATTGTTTGCAGGTATCGGGGTCATTTTTTGTTCGCTCTCATACAGAGTGGTGGTGTTTTCATTATTTTTCGGGGTAATTTGTTCCCTTCTCCATTTATTTTGGTCTTCAATTACTGAACTGCCGGCAGGTGAGATTTGTTGGTGGGACGCTGTAACGACACCCCTTCCTTTCCTGTCGACCATTGTCATGCCTCCATTAAAAGCAGGAGACCAAAGCCGTCTGGGTGAGGGATGAAAGGAGCATGGTCTGGTGGCCGTTCCGACTGTCCCCGCGACTCGATTTACCTTGGCCACGCGCTTTCTTATCGACCATGAGCCGAAAGGGACGCACGGAATTTCCTTCGCATGCAGACTGGCCCAGTTTTTGACCACAGATGGCTTTTGCGGTGTGCCAGGGGCCGTTTCTGGTGCGCTCGCGGCCGGGTCTTTGAAACCGCGAGGGGACGAATGCGGTCGTTGAGAGGGAAGAAAACCAGAACTAGGGCAGTATTCCCTCCTCGCACCTCGTTCCTACACGCCGCCGCTCTGACCAGCGCCGAGACGACAACACAGCCCTCAGGCAGCCCCCTCTCCCCTAGGCCGGATCTGGGCATGACAAGCTGCCCGTTGCTATGGGGTTTCTATTCTTTTTTCGCGCGCTCCTTGCTTGCTTGTTTGACGCCGCCATCTTCTATTTTTTTCGCCTTGCCATGGCTAGACGTAGCCGTCTTTGGCTGGCTATAGCCCCCTGTCTAGGCCAAAAGCTGGGACGAAAAGAGCGTCCGAGAGGAACCGTGCGTGTTCTCCATTCTCTTCTCGAACAAATCCTTTCCAGCGTCTGTATTCATGTTCTCCGAATCTATCAATACGCAACGTTTAATCGGGTACGGCATTAATTGGCTTGAAGTTTCATTTGTCTCTAACGTTATGGCATGTTAGTTGCTAATTTTACTGTTCCTGTAGAGTACCTTTTCTGGTTGTACTCGTCTTTTACACTATTTCCCATTGGTTGATCTCCGGTCATCTCTCGGGGTTAGATCTTGATCGCGGTTGACCAGCAATCGAGTTTCTTGCTGTTACATCCCTCCCCTTTCGTTACTTTTGTTTGCTCTAATGGAGTGCAGGAGCCCTCCGGGATCCCAAGGTCCCATCCAAGGAATTTAAGTGACATCGACTTTCATCCTCTCATCGACACATGATATGTTTGATTTGGAGCCGCATTCCGTCCTGCCAAACCTTTTACTTATACGCTCCATTTTATTCCAATTTCCTCGTTGTTTCGCATTTCATTGATTTTTTGTTTCTATTCGTCCCTTTTGATTACATAGCTTATGTTTTTCAAATTTGTCGCTCTCTCCTCCAACCTTATTGTGTACACCTCGATTTAAATAGGTACGCAACTTTTTTTATTTTCTCGCCGTTATTTGTTCGCTTCCCGTATTGATATTTTTTTTTGACAAACCGTTAAACACAAATAATATATTCAGGCTCGCTCTGGACAGTCCGAGCCGTACATGATTTGGACCCTTTACCATTGGCCCGATATTCCACTAGTCAGTAGCTCTTCTGAGCCGCTTCACGGGCCACTTAAACTTTAATTAACTTTGGGTTTCCCGGGCTGCCTTAATTGCTTTTTGAGGGAATTGTCGCGCGGCCGTTTTCCGTCCTAGCCCCAAGACACTTGTTGATCATGCCATCGAGAACGGAGGGCACTCAAGAAAGCTGCTTGGTCAATACGGGACCTATCAGCAAGGAAAGTGGGCTACGAAATCGGGGGACGGAGCGGCAGCGAAGCCGAAAATCAGGCTGTTTCTCGCCGCGGGGCAAGAAAACAGAGAGCGAGAAGGCCAGATAGCACGCTTAGACCAGAGAACGGGGGCACGGGGAGCGGAGAGAGTGAGGGAAGAGCCTTCCTTCAATTTTTCTCTTTTTGCTGCTTTCCCCTGCACTTTCCCTTTCTCTCCCTTCTTCTCCTTCCCCGTCCGTTTGACTTTGAGACTCCAGGCCTTGCCTGACTGACTGCAATGAATGACTCTAGGCTGCCCTCTTCGCCGACCGCCCGTCCAACCGGCCCCGGCCCTCTTCTTCTAGTGGTGCTCGCGCTCATTTACACATTGTGGTGTTGCGTGTCGCCGGTGACGGTGCAGTCCACCGCCCGTTCCATCATCATCGACGCCGCTGTTGCCGACCTGTTAAGAACACGACCTTCAGCCCCATCTCGCGAAACCATAAACCCGTTATGATTTGCATTTTGATGTTTCCATTCCCGGCCCGATCCCCCAAGTTTCCGCGATTATTTTCATTCGCGATTTTTTTGATTTCGTGGTTCTTTTTTCACAATTTTTTTTATAATCTTTCTTGGAATCTCAGGTGTTTTCAACGGTTTATCGTTCGAACGCACTGCACTCCACCGGTGTTCTCCATTCAAGCGGTGCCGTTTCGTCGAGTGCGGTTGGTCTTTACAACTAGCTTTATATTATCCCTCTCGACTGACCAACACCCCACAAATTAAAATGGCTGATCAACTTACCGAGGAGCAAATCGCCGGTGAGTTTTTATTTATTGCTTCTGTCGGTTTAGTCTTATTCAAGTATTTTTTGGGAACCTATATTGAATTTTAGGCATGTTTATTGTGTTTAATCATTTTGGTTTCGAGATAATGTCAACATTTTCAAGTATAGAAAGCATTGTCGAGATTTGACTTTCTAATTTATTAATGCCAAGGTTTTGACTTTTAAATACCTAATTTCGAAGGTTATGAAAATTGCCTCATTTCTCCTTTAGTATTTCGGCATGAATTCCAGGCGGAATTTGCGAGTCCGGGGTTACTTTGTGGTCTCATTTTTGTGCCTTCATGCATTTTAAATTACCTCCCTTTTTAGAATTCAAAGAGGCATTCTCACTGTTCGATAAGGACGGAGATGGAACGATCACCACCAAGGAATTGGGTACAGTCATGCGTTCCTTGGGTCAGAATCCCACCGAGGCCGAGCTGCAAGACATGATCAACGAGGTCGATGCGGACGGCAACGGTACCATTGATTTCCCCGAGTTTTTGACCATGATGGCCCGCAAAATGAAGGACACCGACAGCGAAGAAGAGATCCGTGAAGCCTTCCGAGTAAGTTGTTTCCGGCGTGGATAAGGTGTTTTTGCTTTAGGTCTTCGACAAGGACGGCAATGGTTTCATCTCTGCTGCTGAACTGCGTCACGTCATGACCAATCTTGGTGAGAAGCTGACCGATGAAGAGGTTGATGAAATGATCCGAGAAGCCGACATCGATGGTGACGGACAAGTCAATTATGAAGGCAAGCTTACCTCGAGATTATTGTAGGGGTTGTTACGCGTAGTAGAGAGTGTGGAAACGAATTTAGACTGTTTCTACTACTTTTTTCAAATTCTTTGGGTTTAATTGGATTTATATTTGTTTCTGACGATGTTTTGACTGGTTTGATAATGTAAAAAAAAAGGAAGACGTCCTGTGACCTCTAATATCGTCTTATGTTACAGTTTAAAGCTAAGACCTTTTTTCGAAGTTGGAATTTCTGGGACAAAATGACGTTGTCGTAGGCCTTTTTATTACCGGGTACTGTAGCGTACAAATGTAAATATGTGCTTGGAGAGGGGAAACCCTTGAGTGCCAACTAAATAATCTGCCTCTTTTCAGAGTTCGTTACCATGATGACAACCAAATAAGTGCGGGCCCAACTTGATCATGTCTTCTCTTTATTTTATACGTTTTTCGTGTGAATGTCAGTAAAGTCTCTGGTTTTCTAGTTCGATTATTTTGTTCAATCTTGATAACATAATGATGATGGACTCTTGTTTACTTCCACTTTTTCTTGTAATCCCGTTCGGATTAATTAAATTTGGGGCGAATGGGAGGCCGGGCCACGGTCGTCCGGCCTTTCCGACCAGCCTCGGTCTTCTCTCCTATTGCTGGTCCTAGTTTAATTCGAGTTTTCTTTTTTTTCAGACTTTCTTTTTTGTTTCTCGCATCCCTCGCTCACGCACTTTGCGCACCGAAAGCCATGTCCCCGGCCCCCCCTAATAATCGAGTCCCATCCGGGAATAGGCCATAAAAGCGCTGCCGAGTGCCCCCTCTACCTGGACAAGCAGACTCCAATTATTGTACAGTCAGTAGTCGTCGTTCCTATTACTTAGGGAAACGGAGGGACCTCAAGAGCATGCCCTGAGGGTCTGATCCTGGAATTTGGAGGATGTATAATACGAAATTTCGACTTTTTCAATGCATCCTCCTCGATCGACTGGTCAGGATTATCATTGATTGGTTCGTGTGGTCCAATCGCCTCAGGGCATGATATCCGTCTGCCGTTTTCGTCCATCTACCCCGACTGTGGAGCGTCTGTAGCCCGACTCGCCAACACTTTTTTGCTTAACATAACTGATAACTTTATTGTATTGTGACACTCTTGGCCCCATTCCCTACACTCGACAGTTCTTATAGATTACTCTATCTTCTCTCTGTACGTCTCTCAATTGTTATGATATTTTCCCGATTATCCTCTTCTCCAGACACAATTTTTATGAAGGATTTGTGGATAAATGGTATTATACGAAGAAGTTTATCGTTTCTTACGATTTTATTTTAATTTCTGTTTCCATTAAAGTATCAACTTACAGATTTTTATGAAATTTGAATACTCCTCTCTCTCCCGCTGGGTTTTCGTTTTCAAGACCCATTTCTGAGGCTTTTCAGGAGAAAATTCAAGGTGCTGAGGGCTCGAAAGAAAGAGAGAATGGTATCGAACGAAGATTTGAAAGTGTTTATATTATCCAGTTCTTTTACAATTTTGCCAAAGCTAAGCATGCTACGCCAAAGAACCCGGATTACGTAACAGGAACTATGGTGTTGTAAAACGACCTTAGCTCTCGAGGAAAGACAACAGATAATGGACACATGCAAAACGCAAAACATGAAAAATAATCAAAAAAGAATTTGAGAAAAATCATGAAACTTCAGATGAATATTCTACATCTTTTTATTAAACCGATTGTTGAAAGAATCGTTAATTACAACCATTTTTACAAACAATATCTAAGAAACTACATATACGATATAGTAAGTGACCAGATTGATGGATTTGGAAGTGGGAGATCATAGATTCCGTAGGGCTAATTCCTGGGAGAGGTCGGGGTAGATTCGATGACGATGTCCTGAGTTCTGAGAAGCAGACAAAGGTGTCGGCAGGGGCGCCGTTGGATGTCTGATGGGCGCATTTACACTCAGTTCAGTGGTCAGTCCTTCGTTGATTCCCCGGAGTTGAGAGTCGCTGAAGTTGGTCGGCTAAAAGATAATGCGGTCAATAAAATGCCATTTAAAAAAAATTGTAAAATCCAGGGATACAATCCGTTGCTATGTAATAAAACAGCAAGCCTTCGATTTTATCGAACTTACAGGGAAAGATGGAAGCCGTGAGACGGCGGAATACGGTGGAGGTGGAGTTCCCGGCTGGTAATGACTGAGGGGCCTCATGGCTCTTCCAAATCCGGGCGGATTATATTGTAATCTGATATCTTCGGTGTTCAGAGCCCTTCGGACTTCGCTGATCCTCTCCCTTGTAAAAGGCACACCATCATAGGTCATGTTATTAATGTTGTGGGAGGTTAACGCCGGGACCATCTCCGTGATCTCTCGATGACAATTGAAGATGGTTCGGCAGTGTTCGTTGAGGATTCTGTAGCTGTCAGCAAGTCCCATCATGCCTTGTCGGAACAAGAACATCTTGACAACCTCGGCCTCTTGTTGAGCAGTGTTCAATCTTCTTCTGGCCTTCTCTACTTCCAGCGTGGCCTCATCCTCAACTCGTCTGAGCGCCGCCATCTCCGATGTGCTCTTTTTCCAGAAGTAGGATGATTTTGTAATTTGTTTTCTTATCGAAAGTACTCGACCTTCCTTCTTGCGGAGGTTCTTCTCGTACTCTCGGACTCGGTATTCGATTTCCGCTATCTTTTTGAGTTGCTGAAACGACAAAGTACTTAAATTAGAGTAATTAGCCATTTAATAAAATTATTTTATACAAGCTATAGAAATTGTTGCAAAAAACAAAAAAAAATGTCTCGAGCTGAATAATTGTTTGGGTTATTAATCTGATTGATTTTTTCAACTTTCACGTCAAATTGCTGTCATTTTGGTGCCACATAAAACTCTCTGTCTAAATGCAGATTTAGTATAGACTGTGATAATTACAGTTGTGGCTAGTCGAAACTAGTCTTACTTCTGATTTGCGCAACCTTTCATTTGGGACAGATTTCATTTGGGGCAGATCGGCTATTAGCCTATGAAGCCTAAAAATAGCTAGCCAAAAAATTAGAACGGGTATTAAGCATCTAACTGACAACTAACTTTTTAAAATCGCTAGCCAAAGTGTCAAAACGATTCTAAGACTCCAAAAATTGCTAGCCAAATGGTTGGAAAGGGTATGAAGCATCTAATGACAGCTACATTCCGGCTCTTTAAAATTTGTTTAGACTTTTGGCTAGCAATTTTTGAAGTTTTAGAACCATTCTGACACTTTGGCTAGCCAATCCAGGTTTTTGGCTAGCGATTAATAAAAATTTAGCTGTCAGTTAGATGCTTAACCCCCATTCAAATTTTTTGGCTAGCTATTAGGCTTCATAGTAGGGTTGTGCTTTTGACAGAATTTTTCAAAGTGACGTCAAATTGCTGCCATTTTTGTCAAATCGCGTCAAATTACGTTAAACTGCTGTTGCGTCGGTCGGAAGCTGTCTAACGATTAAACAAACATTATTCAAGGTAGTATAATGCCTTCAAGCATGTTCAAGACCATATAAAGATTAAAACAACAGTTTATAACGACAAAAGGAGTTTAGTAGACCTATTTCGGATCATCTTCTTCCTCGTTCCCGCTGTCATTATCATCCAAATTTTCATTGATGAATTGAGTCAGTGAAACTGGAGGTCACGGCTAGCTCACATAGAACAAAAAACGACAAAAAGACGACCGGGCCTTTGCAGTTCGCGCCCGAACCATGAAAAATTCCGGAATTATAGGGACAAGGTTTGGATGTAAAAGATGACAAAGAGCGCACGAAAGATAAAAAATAATGTTAAAAATGGATTCTTGCATACTTCTTCTGTCATATTAAATGATTTCCCGTCGTTCATACTGAAATTCTCACTTGCCAGAAGCTTCCGAAAATGTGTGATTTTACGGTGTTCTTTAAAGGGTCATATGCTATTTCTTAGAGGTGATAGCGGTAATGTTAGATCTCAGTTAGATTCAAGACTCTCTGAGCAGTAGACATTGAAGATTTCATGCAATTTGGTGAACTTTGAAGGATCATTTTCTGGTCCCCACTGAAAAGCAGTCGGAAATTGATGTGTAAAACAACTTTAGGCTTAGAAAACCGTTACAACCGCTCTAGATTGGGTGTCGCTAGCATTTATCAAACCTTTTGGCGGGACAGTTTTTCGTTGTGGGTCAAAATTTTCTATTTTTTGGCAAAATTCTAAAAAATTCCCCAAAAAAATCAATTTGACAAATCAAAATGACAGAGCAATTTGTCATGACGAAAATGACGGCAATTTGACAACTTGATAGACCGTCAACTTGACGGGCGGCACAACCCTACTTCATAGGCAAATAGCCGATCTGCGCCAAATGAAATCTGCCCCAAGTGAAGGGTAGCCCTGATTTGATTGATAGTTTTGACAAATAAAATAATTCAGACTTTTAGTAGGTATTGGTACTGAAATTTGACCGGTCAGATCACGGAAACCAGTAAAGTTTCAAAAAACTAGGCATTTTGACGAAAATTTTGTGAGTTAAGAGAGTTTTGTGGGAGAACAAATTTCCAGTGGAAAATCAAACCGTTCTCTACTTATGATTTTAATTATTTGTGTTACCTAAAACTCGATCTCTAGTCAAGTTCCAATCCCTAAAAGAATTCTTTGGAATGATCTCGACTAACCTGCACAAAGTGATCATGATCTCGGTTGAACTGCTTCTGTTTTTCCGCGTATAAATGAAATAATTGTGCGGTATGTTGCATTACATCGTCTATGGCCGAATTCCTTGATCTCTTGGCCCAACTGGCAATGGCATCGATTCCTCTTCGCTCCGATTCTGCTGCTTTTGCTAAGCATTTACTGAAAACAACTCTCAATTGAAATTTATGTTGAAATACCCTTATCGTTATAGATAAATTTAGAATAACAAATTAGACTACGGAATATAAAATTTTGAATACCGTTTTTTACCTCGTAATCTCCATCTCGTTCAGACCATCCAGCAGAAGATTGACCTCATCAGCCTCATAGGAGCTCTCGTTTCGAAACAACTTTGTAAGTTTATTTCTTTGGGAGGCCATTTTTTAGATATTGAACTCCCAAATAGATGGAAATGGGGGCTGAAAACGAATAAACCGATGTTATCTCTAAATTAGGGAACTGTGGGTGGGAGAGCGGAACAAGCGCGAAGATCCAGCATCGACCTCAAAGCTTTTTTCGCCAAATTTTCATGAAGAAAAATTCGGGCAGAAATTTTTTTCCTGAGGGCTCTTTTGCCTCATTTGCATAGTCCAACTTCTAGGCGTGAGTCTGAGAACAATGTGGATTGATGAGGACTCAAAAATTGCCGGTTAGATCACTTTTTTCTCTCATGTTTTTGGGTTCAGACTAGCAGGGGCCTAGTATAATATGCATTGTTTTACGTTCCGTTGGGCAAAAAACTTAAACAGCTTTGCTTAAAGCAGTAAAGCGCGGAGAGTGGCGCCTGCCGGGTATTTGTGTGAAAAACCCGAGTAAAAAATTGACAACGAAATAAATTTAAGCATAATGCCGTGCAAGCCAAGACGCGCGCGGGCCATCTGCGCGTCCACTTTGACTCAATTCTCTGCCTTCCACTCTCACTGCCTTGAATGTCACCTCGTCGCGCCGAGTGAACGGATATAACGACAACGAATGAGAGGGAAAGTGGACATAAGGGAGTGCTGACCTTCGTGGGTAAACGGATAAATTAACCGTGATGATGGCTACCAGTGACCTCGTTGGGTGTGAGCTTTATTTAGTCATTAAAAAACCAAGGGTAGAGAAAGTATGACATCCATCTGCAGAATAGTATAACACCCATTACAAAATAGATCTCCAGAGATGGCACACTAATACTAACTATAGATTATGTCTTTCGGATCGGACGGGCTTTTATTTATTTTCATTGTTTTTGCGTGCAGACCTCCCGGTGCGCGATCAATGTCCAGAGTGAAAAAGACAAAGGAATGCCGCGTCATAAATGAAATTTTAATTGGATCAAAACCCTGAATGAGAATTTGTTCGAAAAAAAAGAAAGGAGAAGTAGAACTGAACCCCAGGAAATGCGGGAAAACGAATGGGGCCATTTATGGGCCGGAAAGAGAAAAAACAAATTTTAAAAACGCTCCCCAGATCTTTTTAGGGATACCCAGATCGAAGGGCGTCCATCTCTGACCCCGGATGACCGAAGCCGACCGGCTTTGCTCGCTAATCCCTTTTTGGCACTGCGCGAAATCGGGGCAAAGAGTGGATGGTGGGAGGGGCGGACTCTCCTCTCGGACTCCAAATACGAGGGAAGTAGATGTCTTCTTCCATTCGGCTCATCAAAGAGCTCTTTTCTCAGCTCGGCCAAGTTCAATTTATATGAGAACCGGCATTCGATCTGCCTTCCGATGTGTAATTTGAATGTGGAGTTCCGGGAAAGGGGAGGGGGCAGGAACAGATGGTGATAGAGGCAGCTGTTGCTCGGCCACTTTCCGGCGACATGAAGGGTGAGATCGGGTATGTATTGTATCCCCAAAAGGTGGAAATAACCCCAGTCTGAATCATGTCGAGGCCTCCGGTCTCTCAGAGAGCACGTTCCCACAAAGGAAAAGCGAATTCCACAAATTGGGAATGACAGGGCGACGCTACATGCAGCCGACGTGTATAATATATACAAGATTTATTCTTCTAATAATTACACTACGAATGAAAGAAACGTTAGGGATCAAAATTTATGAAAAAGAATTTTATTCGTGATAACAGAAACATGTACAATACATAACAAGGTCCTCAACTGTTAATAATGGAGCGGTTGAGGGACAACAACCGTATTAAATTAGTCTGTTGACCTTCTTCAGCTCTTGTAATCTAATTTGTTTGCATCTAGGGTCTTTCATATTGCATTGCCATTGTTCTTCAGGGTGGGGGAAGGGGTGACCAGTGTGTCTTTTGGATCTGATATGACTGGGATGAATTCCTTTCGTCTTCTTGATCCAAATATAGTCTATTACGTGTCTTTTCTGTTGTTCAATGGAGATCTGTTCGAGAAGAAGATGAGTCTTGTTCAATACTGTCATAATTGTATATCCGAATTCTTCAGACCTAAAGTAATGTTCTTATTTATGTTGATTTCTAATGCAATATTTTTGTGTTCATCTTGTCTCACCTGAAGGCGCTATGACTGACGGGCACTTCGGCGAAGGCGGCGGGAGTGGAATGACATCCGGCCGAGCCTGTGATGATATATGTGGGGGCTACCGGATTGTCATAAGGATCATCCGAGACATCGCTGGACTTATAGGCCGTCCGGTTGAAGATGGGATAAAATCTCTCGTAGGAGTGCTCGTGACCCCAGAACGCGATATCCATCCCATATTCGATAAACACATCCTCTAATCCAGGCATATCTTGAAATCCCTTCCGAACCTGCAGATAGAAGGGGAAAATAAGTAAACAAGTTAGGAAAAGTAATGCATTTTGGAAGTAGGGCATGGATATGAGAGTTCGATGACTTACCAGGGAGTTTTCGAAGCTCGAACATTCGAAAGAATTGGAGTTGGAACAGTAGAACGGACGATGTTGCCAGCTGACAATAAAAGGAACGTTCTCTCGATTGGCATTCGCTTTCTAAACTACGATAAGGAATTATGTTACACCTACCTTTAGATCGTCTATTAGCCAATTGTATTGAGTGAATACGGATTCCTGGCCGTATTCGTAGAAGAATCCATAGAATTCGGTGCTGATCCCAATATAATGGACGGGTCCTAGGTCAAAACTAAAATAATGTCATCATGATATAAGCGCGTGCGTTCTACTTTTTTTCGGACTCCCTCGCAAAAACCCCGAATTTCTTGTCTGTTAGCCCTACAGACAAGAAATGGGAAATTCTTGTCTGAGCAGATAAAGAAAGGAAAAAATCTCCATGAAGAGAGAGTTGTGCAATAGACAAGAACAATTAGACAATTATGTAAGCCTTACAGACAAGAATTTCGGGGTTCTGCGAGGGGGGCCGAAAAAAGTAGAACGCACGCGCTTTATATATTAGATATACCTGTAAAATTGATTATCCCCAAAAGGGTCATTCGGCATGTCAAATCTGTATCTATAGTTGCTGAAATTAAACTTGTCATCTTCATGGTTTCCGGCGATTACAATATACGGAACATGGGCAATTGCTGGCTCCAATCCCCGCATAAATTCGTCTCCAACATATCCAGAATTGGTATGGAGATCGTAGGCAATATCCCCAACATGAACCAGTATATCATAGAGTCCATGTTGGGCATCTTGAATTAGATAAGGCAGGGAATCTCCTTTGAAAACACCCAAATCACCCATAATGCATATCCGATATGGGAAGTCTTTGCCTTCATGGAATGTGGTAAAATTGAAGCTTTTTGCCTGAGGGTACCATTCTTCAACTGATCCAACTTTGTATCCTTCAATAGAGAAATATATGCGTAAATGTATTATTATATACTTTAAAATTTACAATCACTTACTAACATTCGTTTTGGGTGGCAAATTTTTGAGTTCGGCAGTGTAGATGTACCTTACAACATTATCATAGACAAATTTCTTGACTGTAGCGGGTTCTACACGATTCAAGATCCCATCATCAAAGCTATACAACACTGATGGGGCACTTAAAACATCATGTAAGGTGACAAACTGCACTTTCATACTGGTAGGATCATCAGTCAGCGATAAATGCACTTGCTCGGGGATCACCGATATTACTCTTCCGATAAATAACCAGAAAAAACATGAGATGACCAGGTTTATCATGGTTTAACCCTAAAAGAAAATAATATTACAAATAATATTTTGATCGGTTACATGATCATTTGCAAAGTAGCAGGTACAAAAACATTTATAGTTTCCGAAGAGAATCAAATTATTGAAGACTGGGGATGTTCGATCGCTCATTTACATAAGTTATCATAAAAAAATTGTAAATATGAAAATTGAAAGACCCTTTCTGCAGGCAGCCTTGAATTGAAATGGATAACATAATAGGTTTTAAAGCCATTGCAACCCCATCGCACTCGTTATTTCTATTCAATTCTTACATTTTTATCATGAATAATATCGGAAAATCATGTACTTGGAACGTTTTGAACCGAAAATTTTATTTTCAACGGAAAAATGTGTGATCAGATACGCGATATTACCCGGGCCGACCTCTCCTCGCCACAACAACAGCTCCATGTGAAAACTTTTTATTCTTTCACTCAAAAACACAAAAAAGACCTCGCGCGATGTTATAAAATGGTAAAACAAAGATTTCTGCACTGGGAGAATATTATAGATAAGTGAGTGGATATGTTGGCATTCAACGCCATACGGCAACAACGGAATGACGGTGGATAAAAGTCTGTTATAAATATGAGAATACCTAGAAGCCCGCATCGTTATTAAGATTATTATTTGTCCTCAGGCACTGGTGCGTTCCTGTTTCGAATTCTGATCCCGAAACCAAACACTCAATGGCTGGAAATTTTTATCCATCCATTTCTTGTTTGTCTGAAGGATCTCGAGTCTCTGTTTGAACGCGTCCACATTCCGGGTGCTACGTTCGTTTTGAGCCATGAATTTGGTCACCTGAAAAGCGGGGGATATGTGCCGGATAAAGTGATATTATGATTATATTTTCGATGAAGCCTCTTACTTGTTCGATGACTCGACTCGACGTGCCTCCTAGAGCTCCTTCGACCATGCTTTTCAGTAGTGATGGTTGATCTTTAAAGCTAAAGTAATGTGATATAAGCGGGCCTTCTGATGTCTTACTCTCTATAGATCTGACTCCAGTGATCCATAAAGTAATCCATGGCTATTTGTTGGCCTAACGGTGATGTCGAAGCGACTCCATCGAAGACAGTGGACTTGTCTTGCATTCTGATCAGAGTACTGTTGAAATCGGTTGTCATTCGGAGAAGTCTGAATAACAATATTAACAGTATTTGACGTAACACTTACTTCTTGAGTATGTGAGTGTCTCTAGAGCAGGTCAAAGCGATCATCAGTCGTTCCCTTTCTACCTGAACACTCTCTTTTTCGTATAAGGATAACATTTTATCCCAATCAGTCTCCGATCCTGATCTCACTCCTTCACAATAGACTAGACCTCTTAATGGAACGGGTACTCTACTGCATTTACTGCTCATTGTATCAGCATTCTGACATGGATAGAAAAAGTCATTGAAGTACATGTCCATCAATTTCTTCACACAGTTCTGATCTCTGTTTCTACACATTCTGTTGATAATAGAAGTGTCCAACAAGGTATCAAAGAACTTGTCATCATCCAGATAAGTCGTGTTCAAATTCTCAAAAGATATATTGTCATACAACCTCTTGATGAGACCTTTGATGTATCCTCTAACATAATCTGCTTCGGGTTCATCTCCAAAGTAATATTCGATGGATTCCAGACCGGACATGGCCATTGACCAAGGGAGATATTCGGTCTCCTTTTGTAGATAGATGGTCAAGTTCAAAGCTGCTTGATAAGGAACTCGGCCAGCTTGAGCCAAAGTGAAGGTGTCATCGATGATCCGAGCTCGCGATTTAACTCCTATCTTGGTGTGTTCAGACAAAAGTTGTCGATTGATGCTTTCGAGAGTGTTCTTGGAGTACTGTACTCGATAGAAACCTTTCGAATCCGAGTTTACAATCAATGGAGTGTCCTCGGGGACTTCGAGAACTTGATTCTCGTGAAGCCAAAGCATTTCTTTCTCGGTTCCATTAATCGTGTACCAAAGGGGAATGTCCCATTTGTACCAATACTTGGCGTTTCTGAATCTGGGTTTCTCCAATGCACTTTCATCCATTTTGAAGCGTTTTTGTGTGAGTTCAACCTTGTTCTCGTCAATTCTCTTCACCTCAATTACTGGATATCCCATTTGGCGAGTCCAGAGTTTGGCAAAATCATCAACATCGAATTTATCACCTGCCCAATCAGTCAGTGAATCAGGAACGGCTTCAGAAAGAGCTTGCCAGAGATCTTTATGCTCGGCATTCTTGAATTTGAAACGGTTCAAGTATATCTGCAAGATTCTTATTTGTCATTACACTTGTCTCATTACCGTAACACCTTTCTTGAAGTATTTCTCTCCCATAACATTCCTCAGCATCCTCAAAACAGAAGCCCCTTTATCGTAAGTGATGGCATCGAAAGCTTCACTGACATCTTCGGCCTTACTGATGTCGAAAAACAAAGGATGAGAGGTGGCTCTGGAATCACGATCAAAGGCACTTGAAAGGGCATCGTTAACAAAGTATTCATCCATTTTGAGTTTGTTATCACTGATGGCAGCAGTTCCGATATACTCCATAAGAGTAGCAAAGCCTTCGTTAAGCCACAGATCCGACCACCATTTCATTGTTACCAGATTGCCAAACCACTAAACATCATTATTAAAATCTAATATCAATACTACAGTATTCGTTATAATCAATTAGAATAAGTAACCAACCTGATGAGCAAGTTCATGAGCAACGACCGTGGCCACATGGACTTTCTGCAGAGCCGAGTAGAGCGACGGTGTGTAGAGTAAATACTTTTCTCTGTATGTAACCAATCCCCAGTTCTCCATGGCTCCGGCTGCAAAGTCAGGGAAGGCCATCATGTCTTGCTTGGCCAATGGGAACGGGATTCCATAGTAATCTTCGTAGAACTCGAGACATTTGATTCCTGCCTGGAGGGCATATTGGGTCTCATTCAGGGCTTCTCTGCGAGCCCATATACGAAACTGTAAAAAAATGATAACGTAATGGAAAAGAGGATTAAGTTTGCAAAAACTAGAAAAATATTTTGCAATTAAGACCTACTCTGACATTGTTCTTGGTGTGACCTTCAACAAACTCGAAATCAGAAACAACCAAGGCCAGGAGATACGAGGACATGGGCAAGGTCTCTTCGAACGTGGTCAACAGCCAATCTGGGTCATTACTGTAACCAGAAGAAAATTTTTAATATTAAATTTTACTTCATTGATAATGATGAGATTACTTACGTTGGCTCGTCCTCCTTGATCTCAAGAGCATTGCTGACAGCTCTTGACCCAATAGGATGGATAACCCGTAATCTCCAGACAGCCTTAAAGGCAGGTTCATCAAAGCACGGTGCAAATCTTCTAGCGTCTGTTGGCTCCATTTGAGTGACAGCGGCATATCTAAATCAATATATATATGAAACTCATATTTTGCACTTTTAGCCGTAGTTTAATGTGTCCAGTAAAGTTGATACCATATGTTTATTCACTATCTACAGTGCTCACCTTTGTCTTCCATTGGGGTCCGTGTATTGCGTCAAATATAAACCGGAAAGTTTAGAGTCAATAGGCCCGGAATAGGGTAGCTGCAAAAAACAAATAAATCAACTGTTTTACAATCCCTAAACATAGCAAATGCGCACGGTAAACAGTAATATGTAGTAATTGGATTGTAATGACTTACCAGAAAATAGTACTCCTGACCCTGTTGTAAATGGGCGTCCAAGTCGAAGACTACTTTTTGAAGGGTTTCGTTGACTCGGATGGCTGTCACTTTGATCCCCGAATCAACTCGGCCTTGAGCTAATGGCGTCTGAAATTGTAATCTTAGACTTTCAATTACTTTACGATCATGTCAGCAGGTGGTTACCTACCTCACTCTCTGAACTGAGCTCTTCCGAAGTTACTTCACTTGAAACTTGACGAGTTCCGTTGGAAGATACGATTAAAGCGCTGCCAGTTGAATTGGTAGCTGCTCTTCTTGCTCGCTAAAAATATCAATTCAATTTTCAAAAAAATTTTGTATCCAAAAATAGTAACTAAAATAATACCTTTGGATCAATCTGCAGTTGATATAAATCAGTTTTGGTTAAAAAGTTGAGCGCGTGAGAGTTGAGTTCGATCCGATTAGTTGGATTGTTAACCTTAAACTTGATGATCATGGCTCCATCGAATGTCAGGTTCTTCTTCGGAGTGATGGGAACAAACCCAGGGACATAAACCTTCACACTGAGGTTATACCATACTGGAATCAGGTCTTGGACAAGCCTCAGCTCTTCGGCTGTTGGTTCTGGTCCGGTATCTTCGAAGGTCTCTTCTGGAAGGAGATCTGGAACCTCGTGTGGTTTGAAATGGGCTCTAAAACAATTGAGATGACAATTCAAAACAATGGATAAAAATAAGTTTAATGCCAATATTATATTTTGCTTACATATCAAATTCATCTGAATAATGCGAATTTTTACTGGAACCCGTCCGATTATACGACGCTGTCCGACTTAGACTCTCTTTTGTGACTGTGTAGGTGATCAAAATGGCAACAATAACAGCAGCTACCGTCAATATCAGACCAGCTAGCAGCTGGGATTTGCTGAGCTCAACCTTATCCTTAGGCTTGGCGTCTGTTTTGATTGGACTGGCGCCTCCGCCCGCCTCAACACGAGCACTCATTCCCCGGGTCCCGTTTTGAAGATTGGGATCCTGAAAGTCAAAAAACATAAAATTTTAGACTATGGTTATATTATGCATGACATTAAAATCAGAAGAAAATGCCGTAAAAAATATTTTTTAAAGGCAAAATTCACATATTGTGACCCCAATCTTGCGCAAGGTATAGGATTTATTGAATAAGACTGAAATCTAAGCCCACAAAAAACAAGAATGGGATAAAAACAGAAGTGAAATCAAACTATTTTGTTTAACTGCAACTTCCAGCTCCCATTCAGCTTCACGCCAAAACCACAAAAAAAGTTTTGCCCCAAATCAAACACATAAAAGGGGGTCTACTGTTGATCTAAACAGATCGAAACCCATGTTCAATAACTTGGAAAAGGGAGTCGAGTCAGCTGAAAGCCCTGAGGGGCTCCGTTCAAGGACATCACGGCACAACTACGCACATCGATGTTATTTGCTTTGCCTTTCGAAAATGAGAACATGCCGCAGACAACGACTCGTTTGGTCGGTTGGGTCTTTTGTTCAGTCATTCGGTCAGCTCTCTCGACTACCCGATTTGCAAGGACACACAGGCCAAGAGCTGAGCAAACTCAAGGGTGCAAAGGTGTGGTCGCGCATTTAAAACTGGCCTCCCACAAACTGCGGAAAAGGTTCGAAACGCGCCTTGAGGCCTTTGATTAGTTGGCTTTAGCTAAGTGAACGGCCACAACATCCCTCAGGGAGGGCGGCAATCTTGTTATGAAAATCTAATCACAAACTCCCTCGCCTCAGACAACAAGATTTGGACTTGATCTGGCCACAAATCCTCCCAAGATATCCAATATAAGGACAACAGAAAGTGGGGGAGGGAGGGAAAAAAATGACTATATTAATCCAATTGTCACGCAATGAATGTGACATTATTTTCGACGTAGACAAGACCTTTTCAATTTACACACCTTAAAATGCTGGAAAAAGATTAAAAACAAGCGAGGTTCTTGTGTTTTATACCGTCAGATCAAAACGATCTTTTCAGATGTGACGCACTTCCGCAAATCGTACAGCTCCACTGGTTAATAAGCGGGGATAGCAATGTTTTCGCCCATAAGAGATTACTCAAGTACGAATTGCAGGCAGAGTAATCTCCCGTTGCCCACCCTCATGACCTTAAACGCCTTCAACTCGGCTGTTGACTCAACGGATGAGCTCTTACTTTCTTTTTTCTGGCCAGAGTGCATCCCAATTGGATGGCCAAGGCATTTCGGTAGTCCCGGAGTTCCGAGGATTCGTCGGCTGCTTGGAAGTTGAGATCTACACTGAGCGAGCTGTTGGAACTGGTGGATGTAGATGGCATCTCTCGGAGGTCGAGATGGGTCGAGTTGGGACGAGTTCTAATCATATCTCTTGACTTATCCCAGAAATCCCTTAAGGCCATTTGAAGAGCCAAAGTGGTTGGTCGTGGGAAATTTTCATCTCGATCATCGACTGAATTCATCGACGATAAAGGCAGTAGGGTTCAGAGAAGATTCGATTGCTCAGTGTAGGTTGATGACGTGATCAATATTTTAAGCGAATATTATATTTGAGTAATACTAATCACGTCGTTGACTGATAACTGTTAGAGCGGCCAACGGGTGGTTTCGAACCAAGCAGATAATATTCAAAGCCCACCGACAAACAGAGGGCGTCTTAAGCGTTCCCGAACAGTAAAGAGTCTCGCGCGCGCAGTCGCCCTGAGGGCCCGGTGAAGATTACTTACTTACTGCCCGCCTCTCAATACCTCAATTTCATTTTCTCGCCTCTCTCTTCGACCATTTCCGTCGCCACTTTTTTAATTGTTTTAACCCCAATCAACCAATTTCCGCTCATTAATCATAAAATGTCCATCCGATGTAATTGTAATCTCGGTCAGACTTGTTTTAATCCATTCCAAGGGAAGTTTTGGTTACAAAAATGATGTTAAAAAGAAAACAAAGTATTCATTGAACCGTTAAAGCAAACGAAAGAAGTAAAAACGTGAGGAAGATGGTAACACAAATTATGACATCAGAAAGTTTGGGGTTGAATTGACAATTGGAATAAAGTCTCGGACAAAAATAACTGGAAAAACAGAAGTTTTGGCCCATAGATAATATAATAAATTTACACGAAGACGTCTAAATTATTGTTAAAAAATGATGACTTAAAATAACAATGACATAATGTTTAGAGAAATGTAACAGTCGCTTAAAAACGCTTAATTGTCCTCTCCGTCTACCTTAATTTAACATTCCACATTTGCAGCGACCTGGATCCCTCAAATAACTCCAATTATCGCAACTTTTGCACCCCCCCCCCCCCCCCCCCCCCCTCCCCTCTTTTTTTCCTCTTCCGTTTCCGAGGCGATTTGGAGCGGATTCTGGAGACGCTGAAACCGGCTAAAGTGTCAAAAGCATGTGGTTGCGGTAATTTGAGAGATAAGTGACTCCCGGAAATGGAAAAGGTAATGACTGTAAAAAAAATTAAATTATTTTGCGGGAATAACGATAGAGGACAGAATCTTTTTTGGAGAGAAGGTAAAGGAGAACGGATCTTAGACCAATGATACAAAACGTAAATTTAGGTTTTTTCAAGTAAAAATTACAAAAATTTTATCCGAATATGATCGGGTCTTTTATTCATTCAAGAAAACCCTATGATTATCTCATCATAATTCCCCCGTTAACGAGATTTCGATGTCAAGCTGAGCTTTTTTCACTCAACATTAATGTGAAACGACCAAAAAACGATCTTCGTTCAAGGTGAGCGATCGAGTAAAGTAATTAAAAACACGAAGGGAAGTTAATGAGTAATCAAAACAATTAATTTCACCCAGAAGGAGATCTCGGCTTACCCGCAGATGCGATGCTCCAGGCCCGGCAATGTCCTGCGCACGGTTCTTGGTGTAGTCGGTCATGGCGATGAGGCCACGGCGGTCGCCCAGGTCGATCTCCTCCAGGGTAGCGATCGACTGTTCACCGAAGAGTCGCCCGAACTGAAAAAGGAGAACGGAATTGTAAAGGTGAAGGTGCGCGGGGCGGAGAATGACAACGAGAAGACTACTGATCTGATTGCGGGGGGTTTGGTCGAACGGCGGGCGAAAGATCGGCTTTCGGCCTCTGGAGACAAAGGAACCCGACCCCCCGGGGCCTCCCCCCTATTCTCCAGCTGACATGATCACAATGGACAGTCCGAGGATATTATACCATCAACTCGTACGCGCCGTCACCTTCCGCTCTTCCTTGGTAGTGTTCCTTAAACAGTTATTTCAAACAGTAGTGCCCCTACCTAGGGCAAATCTCGGGTTGAGAGGTTAGGCGGCTTTGCATAATTCTGCGAAGTTTTTTTGAATTCATGTGACTTCAGCTCTAAAATCCTCTACTCCAGACTGAAAAAAACGAAACAACTCTACATGAGGCTATGTAATTGGTCGTTGTATTAGTAATAACAAAAGCAGAAAAGATTAATAAAACGACATGCTATACGAAAACAATGAAATAATTAGTCTCCACAGATGTTTAACCATTCCGGAAGTATATAAATTTAAGTCATCAAAAAAGAAATTCCTAGAAAGGAAATTTGCTTATAAATAGACTCGGGTAATGTTTTTTTAAGGAAAAAGTTCACTCCCTGAGGACTTTCAAACGATCGGATCAAACCGGTCATGCCTGTTATAATAGATCGAAGTTGGACGGGATTTCTGGAATTTCAAAATTTCAAAAAAATATCAATACAGAATTTCGGGAATTCTTGTCCCAAAAACCTGCCAAAACGCCTACAAAAACTTCTTATGGCGATAAAAGATATCAAACATGGCCTTAACGACCCAATGAAAATGTCTTATGCATTTCTAATTACCTAATTTACTTAAAACAATATACAATTATAATGAATGGTCACTTTGATGGCCTTGATTGGATAAAACAAGAACGTCATCTTCGTTTCGGCCGGTCTCCTTAATCTGATTAGATGAAAGGGTTTAAATCATCTCCGACTCTATTGCTCCGCCTCAAAAAAGAATTTTTCCCTTTTAACGGTGTCGTAAAAACGCATGTGGAAACGTTGACGAATCGCCTTTAGCTCCCTTGGAGTGTATTTATGAAAGGTTCGGGGTCACGGCGGGCAAAGAAAGGGGTGAGGGGGACCTGGAAGCGCCGATGACCATTCTTCTATGACAAAAAAAACAAGTCTTTTGAGGGTTCCGTTAAAGATATTAATTACCAAAATAAAGGTGTCAAATGGATATTTATGCACTCTGGATTGTGAAAACGGTTCAACCCAGAAGAATTGACAAAAAAGTATTTTGTGAAGGCAGAATAAAGTATGATACCGTAATTGAAAAGACCCACCTTTAACTTCCTCAACGTTCTCACAAAAGGTCCTGGTGTTCTTCTTACGTGAACATCGGCCATGGACTCTGAACTGCTCGAAGTTGGAGACCCTGCCTCCTCCAATGTAAAGGGCTCATCTTCCTCCATTACCTTAAAAGATTCTATTCATCAGCCCTCCAAAGCACGTTAATTGTTAAAAAAAAGTTTCAATTCCAAAAGACAAAACCCCCGGAGGCAATTACAATAGAACAAAAGCCCGATTGGTGAGTTTCAAAAAGTTGGTGAGAAAAGTCAAAATCGTAAAAAATTTGCATTCTTAAGGTGTAAAGAATTTAATTTCATTTGATTTTCTCTCAATCCAAGAACAACGGTCGATATTTTTCGAAATTTCTGATCGATCTGATCTCATCCTCAAAGGCCGAAATCATCATCTATACATCTGTGAGAGAAAGCACGGAGATGAGTGCAGAAAGTGTTATCCGAGAATCTATCGAATTTCCTCCGGGCAAAATCATCAGTGGTCGATGGAAAATTGTAAGTCAAATCGGGCATGGAGGATGTTCAATTGTATATCAAGTACACGACGTAAATCAAGCCGCTCTAAAGGCGGCTTTGAAGGTGGAGAGTAATTATGTTGAAAGTGGAGTCCTCAAGATGGAAGCTGATGTCCTCAAGAAGTTGGAAGATCGCCCATACACTATCAGGTTGTTACATTCTGGAAAAAGGGAGGACTACAGGTAAGGTGTAGCTTGATAACAACAATTCTCCTATCAATTAAAGGACCAAAACATCTGCATTTGAATCTCGCTTTTACGGCTTGGAAGACGAAATGTCACAAAATGTTTTGTACTCCCACGCCCTTTAAACAAAGTAAAAACAATTTTAGAACTGCTGAGGACGTATTTTGCTATCTATTTCATTATTTGAACTGTTGCGATTCCGTTTTAAGACGAAAAACAGCAAAAAAATCTGTTATATTTCATCTTCCAAGCCGTAAAAGCGAAATTTAAATGTAGATGTTTTGGTCCTTTTAACATCTCTCACATTATTTTTTAGTTTCCTTGTACTAACATTATGCGGCCCTGATTTGGATCGTCTTCGTGAAAAGAGGAACCCCCGCATCTTCTCCGAGAGCACTATTCTTCGGGTCGGAGTGCATTGTTTGTATGCGATAAAACAATTACATGAGATCGGATATGTTCATAGAGATATCAAACCAAGTAATATGGTGATCGGGGCTGAGAATACAAACCGAAGGCTCATTTACCTCATCGATTATGGAATGGTCAGAGCCTATGCCATTCAAGTAGCTGGGAAATGGAGGTTCAAAAAGCCTAGATACGATGTAAGAAAAAGTCTTATATTTTAATACGATTTTAAGAGTTTATAATTTAAAAATTATAAACTTTTAAACTCGTATTTTAGGTAGCGCTTCGAGGCACAATCAGATACTGTTCCGTAAACGTTCATCGGAAGAAAGAACAAGGCCGAGTAGACGATCTGTGGTCTCTTGTTTATCTCTTGGCCGAGTTGCAAGGACCTCTACCCTGGTATAAATGCAAAAACACCCTTCGATTGCCTGCATTGAAAGAGGAATTCGATGACGAAAAAAATAAACCATTGAAAACTCTGGAATGCCTCAGGGAAATTGCGACCCATCTGAGAAGTTGTTCATTTGGAGATCGGCCCGACTATATGCTTATCTATCTGGCGGTAAGGAAGTATGCCTAGGGTAATACGATCATAGCTAATGAGACAAATCCGGGCAAAAGGATTCAGGTTCAAAGACCCTTATGATTGGGAAAAAGATGAACATGACTTTGTGGCCTCCGAATCTTCCAATTCGGAAGGTGCAAGTAAAGCGGAGAAGGAGCCAGTGCCTGCGGTTGAGATGAACGAAGGTATGAATTTGATTGTAATATAATATCATTTTTTTAGAGGAGAAAACTCAAGGTTGCTATACACCTCCAAAAGAATCCGATGAATCCTCAGAAAAACCGGCAATCGTTGAGAAACCTAGATTTCAACCTCTTCCAGAAACAGCAGAGTCCAGAGAAGACGAGGCTCTCTTCCCGACCATAAGATCTTCCAATTTTGAACAAAAACCTGGAGATGTCCCAACTCAGACCTTTCCAGAAGAGAAAGAACACAAAATAACCAAAAAACGATCTAAGAAAATTCTAAAGGGGCAATATTTTACTCGGTGAGAAAAAACGAATAAACGGTCGAAACTAATATATACAATTTTAATGATTTTGTATATGAAAATTCCGTCATTTTAACAAATTCAGAAAAATTTTTATTAAAAGTGCAAAAAAAGTAGTGAAACAAAGACTGTTGTCTTGCGAGACCCAACTGAAAGTCGAGCCTGGCTAATCTCTGCGATCTTATCCTTTCCATCAGATGTCCCATAAAACACCCAATTACCGGATTATATTCATCCAAACTTCTTCAATTTCTCCTTCTAAAAAAGCCCCAAATGCCTTTTCTGGCCTCACGTGCCCATTCTAGACCTTCTCTCTTCTCCCGCAGAACACAGACGGCTTTCTTTTCGGCAGTTCGGCCACTCTCTAGCATATAAAATAATGTAAGATGTTTTCGTTTATTGACAGACAGAATCAACAGGTTTAGTGGGGCCGAGAGGTAGTCGTACTCATTTTGGGGAACTCATTGAGATCCACCGGTTTGGGTGAGGGCATGGGTGGAAATTGAGGAGGGCCTCGCATATTGCCCTGATGGACTGATTGCGCTGGACCTCGAGCTGGAGCCGGTGTTGATGGAGAAAGTGGAGGAGGAGGTCCCATTGTCAGTGGAGTCATCGGAGGAGACATCTTTGGAGGCATTGGTTGTTCCTCGCCTAAGGGCGAAGGGATTGGGCCACCGCCATTGGTGAAGGGCGAAGAGATGTGGCCTTCGATCGGCTGTTGGACTCCACCTTTGTTACTACCCCAAACCCATCCGGAGGCTACTGCTGGATAGTAGAGGCTTGGAACGGCCTTAAAGCTCGATTAATTTGACCCGAACAGCACTTACATAAGGTGGGTATAAAAGCTGGGCCAGGCCACTTTGGAAGAGACACGCCAAGGCAAAAGAAAGAGACCTGAAGATATTATAATCAGTACCGTAAAAAATGCTTACATTTTGGAAAACATGCTGCAGATTTATAATGAACACTGCCTCTTGACCTTTATATACTTCCCTCTCTGAGGCTTACGTGATGCTAAAAACAGCGTTATAACCGGTCCGGAGAAGCCCTTGCGCAAGCTCTCAGCGAATAAACAAATGGAAAACAAACAGTTTATTGTAGATATAACCTCAAAATTGAAAACTTGATTCCTCTTCCCGTAGTAGAGAACATTGGGGAGCACTTCTCTGATCGGCTGCCCATTTGTAATACCAATATAGCCTTCGAGCACAAAGGAATTCGTAAATTCGAAATAATCCTTGGATCGAAACAAAAAATACAAAACTCTAAAAAGTACCTAATAAAAAATACCTATCAATTGTTGACTTACTGCACTATAAGGAATTGGTGTAAAGATGTAAGTAATGAAAAAAATCAGCAAAAATAGCCCAGATACCAAGATGTTTAACACCAGCACTATCAACAGAGGTAGAACCAATTTGTTTTTCTCGACAATAATTGACATCTGACCGCCAGTTTTATTACTTTTTTTCAGGGGTGGTCACTGTCACCTATTTTTCCGATTTTGGGCCCGAAGCCCGGTCCGTCAAAAGCCCGGCCCGGCCCGGGTAGAGGTTTTTACAAGCTCGGCCCGGCCCGTGAAAGCCCGGCTAGGGCGCGACCTGCCAAAAAATCGTTGCCGTTTTGTTATAACTAGGGTTGTGATTTTGACAGTGACGTCAACTTGACGGCAAATTTCCCTCATTTTCATGAAATTGCCGCCGTTGTTTCGGTCGGAAGCTGTCTAACGATAAACTAAACATTATTTAAGGTAGTATAATGCCTTCAAACATGCTCAAGACCATATAAACATTAAAACGACAGTTTATAACAACGAAAGGACTTTAATAGACCTATTTCGGATCATCTTTGTCCTTGTTCTTACGTAGTTAATTGGATTTCTTTCAACAAATTGCAAATAGAATTCCTGATAAATGTTTATTAGCCTATTGGGAACTAAAGTTTGCAAAAAAAGCTTCGTCCCGGAGTACTATTGTAATACATTACTATATATGCACTATTTTTGACAGTAAACGTGAAAAAAAGCTTGTAAATGTGTTAGAACTTGATAAACTACAACAACAACCCCCCATCAAAAAATTTTCCCGGCACGAAAACAATGAATGCCAACGGTTTGGCATTATGATAAAAACCGGGCCGGGCCGGGCCTGAAAAACCCCAGGCCCGCGGCCCGGACCGGAAATTTCGCGCCCGGCCCGGCCCGGTTTCAATTTTCCATTTTTGAGTCAGGCCCGGGCCGGGCCGCCGGGCCTGGTGGCCACCCCTGCTTTTTTTACCTACGAGACTAAGAGAATCACATATTCCATGGAATATTGTAAACGACAGAAGAAGTGTCGATGCGCAGTCGTCAATAGGGTTTTTCAACTTAATATGTTTGTCACTCCGACATATTCCAACAGTTTCATCAAATTCTGCATCGTCGTTTTATCATCAATTAACAACTTACTGTATAAAAATAGACACAGTATGATGACCAACTCTAATCCGCATACAATAGCAATCACATTCCGAACATGAATACAAAAAGATCTGTAAGAAGTGCCTGAGGAATCACGAGATCCAGTAGAACATGAAAAACGACTAAACATGGACGCAACCAGTTCTCTTAGATGGAGTAACAGGTCTTAACAAAAATGCAAAACGCCGGAAGACGCTTTCACCCGGCACAATCCATTCAATTTAACAGAATTGCCCTCCCCCTCCCCATGAGACCAAATTTCAATTACACCGCGAAGCGAGTATTTCCGATACATTATTTCAGATATCAGGCCCTCTTTGAGCATTAATCAAGCCGTAATTCAAAGCTGAACAAACTGTATTAAACATACACCGATGAAGATCATAACGAGAACCTGTATTATAGTTCATAAAAAAACAACAACACAACAAAAAATGTTCAATTACTCTTCTGGGACTTCGAGTTCACCGCTTCGGATTTGTTCGACGACATCATGAGGGTGGTTTCCATCGATGGTGCATCCAACGGACTGGGCGGTACCTAAAAAACAACATAGAAATGATAAAACTACATAAAATCAATCAAAATACCTTTAAAATACTTACCAAGGATCTCCTTAACGGTTCCCTCGAGTTTTTTGGCCATGGATCGTGGTCTCATTGTGCGGGCAATCTTAAGAATCTGATCAAACGTCAAATCTCCACCGTGGCGCACTAAAAACAAAACACTCATCAAAAATTCAAACCTCCATCTTCCCACCGATCGTTTCCACAAATCTGCTGCTTACCATTACAAAATGCAGCATGAGGATAAGACTAGCAGAACTCTGGACTGGAAATTCAGCCCAGGGAACTGTGGGATGAGGCCTTTGAGGCTCTCGACCCTAATTTTTCTCTATAAAAAATGTTTTAGCCTAGGCCGCAACAGCCATTCTTCCAAAGAGCGTACCGTTCTTAACCTTCTTGCGGTCCCGAGGTGGCTCCTTCAATTCCTTAATGATCAGAGAGGCGGCTGAGGGAACAACATCGATCTTGGCAACACGGTTTTGAATGGTAAGTTTGCATGTGACTTTGAGTCCCTTCCAGTCTTGGGTAGCCTTGGCGATATCTTCACCGATCTTCTTTGGGGACAGACCGAGAGGACCAACTTTGGGGGCCAGAGCAGAGGTGGCACCAACTTCACCTCCAACGCATCTCAGGTAAACGATCTTGATTTCGTTGGGGTCGAACTTTGGCGGCATGGTGAAGAAGGTAACACAAGCTAAAAAATACCCAGTTTTAAAGAAGAAACCAAGACAAAATTCGCGTATAATTCCAAAAACACTTCAATAATTTAGAACGTTTTACTACTACTACGCACATAAAAGTTACTTTATTGTAAAGATTCAGAAGGCCGCATAAAAATCCACGGTCCGAAAAAAGTAAGGAAAAGACGTTTGAGTCAGTGAGATGGGCCACCAGTGCCTACAGTAAGACAATGCCAGAGGACTTGCATTTGTTTTCGTTGTGGTACCAAATAATTATCCTGATGTAGTAAGTTTTTCATAAAGTAGAAATCGAAACCACCGGAAGCAGAATTTTGACTGTCTTACAAAATACAATAAAATTTTGAAAGCTACTTTATCTTATGCACATCTATACGTTCAACACAATCAAAATAACATTAGAATTCCCCAAAAATGGAGAAATATTCTTCTTTATCTCTACATAATAATTGTATAAATCTAAAACGGTATGCATCTTAATTTAATGCCATGTGTTGTACTACAGGTACAGTTTTAGTTCAGTTAGTAATCAGCTACTGCTTGATTGCGCAAGAACAGACGAGCCACAGCCACAAGACTTGGAATATTCAATAGTTTTGGCATTCTGCATCAAAGCTTTTTGAACGTTCGAATGAAACAAATTCCCGCCGAGCTTGCACTACCTCCATTTTGTGGAATTTTCGGCTTTTGAATACGGGATTATGTCCGCCGAAAACGAATTTGAGACGGATCAACTGCAATATCAGGTTCAGGTAAAATACTATTATTTTTTGAAAAATTTTATTTAGAATTCGTCGTACACTGAGGAAACTCCTGTTTTCATAGAACCAAATCGATCTCAATCTGTGTAAGTATACCTAAATTCTCTACACTACTTAATTATATTATTTTAGCCAGTTCCGATCTCCAGGTCAATTTTTTCAGCCTTCCACTTCTGCAAACTACTCTGTAAGGAAAGGCTCGACGTTTGAAGCATGTGTAAGTTTTATTACACATTTTATTCTTCCTTTAGGAGATAAAGTCTACAGTTCTGAAGCCTTCTCAATCGTACTATCAACTTGCCCGAAATTCCACAAGCAAGTCTACATCAATCCTTGGTGGTCCATTGAATCCACAACCAAAGAAAAGGTAAGGACTTCTTACAGATTTTAGGTAACATTCTTTAAGCAAAAAGGGCTCAGGGAAGAGGAAGAATTGTAATTGCACCAAGTCTCAGTGCTTAAAATTATATTGTGATTGCTTTGCAAATGGTGAATTCTGTTTGGACTGTAATTGTAAAGATTGCCATAATAATCTCGAACACGAGTCGGAACGGAGTAAGGCCATCAAGAGCTCGCTGGATCGCAATCCTCATGCATTTAAACCAAAAATAGGTAAGTAGTGCACGCTATAATGGAGTATAACGTCAAATTTCTGGCTTAGGTGTTGCTGCCAAGGTTGGGAAAGCTGCTGATTTGGAGAGGTTACACCAAAAAGGATGTAATTGTAAGAAATCAAATTGCCTGAAGAACTACTGCGAATGTTATGAAGTATGTTTAAAAAATTTAATTCTTATTTCTTTTTTTAGGCCAAAGTCCCTTGTACTGAGCGATGTAAGTGTAACTCGTGTAAGAACACAGAACATGATCGAGCACTCCGTTTCCGAGAAAAGTTCAGTGCCGCGGGACTTGCTCAGTTAGCGGCCGCTGCAGCCAATGATAATCGAGGAGAGAGCCCGAGTGATGATGATTCTGATGACACCGATTCCAACGATCCGAAAGGACAGCCTTGGTTTTACATGACCGACGATGTAATTGAAGCGACTACAATGTGCTTAGTCTCATATGCAGAAGAAATGGAAAATACGATAACACAAAAATCAGAGGAAGACCTCAAGGAAGAAATGGAAAGAGGAATCCTTGTTGAATTCTCACGATGTATCGGACAGATCGTAGAAAGCGCCAAAGGCGGACATAAAACTGTCAATCTTTGAGTTTCACAATAAATAAAATGTATATAATTTCAGGAATGATAATATTTATTCGTTTTATAACAGAAAATACTGATATTTCTTACGAAAGCCAACAATAAGAATTTGCCAGAATATATATTTGATGGGCAGACTTCATGAGCTTACTGAATTTGATCAGAGAATTTACAAAGAGGTATGATGTTTTAAATAATAGAAATTAGAGGATTAAATATTACTTTAGGCCGACAGGATGGCAGTAAAGTCGCTTGAGCGCAACGAAGTCCCGGTTGGCTGTGTATTTGTGTATGATGGAGTGATCATAGGTCGTGGTCATAACGACGTCAATCGGTAATTAACGTTGATTTCACTCAAATACAAACACTTTAGAATGGCTAATCCGACATTGCATGCAGAAATGAAAGCAGTAGAAGAGGTCACAAAGTGGTGCCAAGATAATAAAAAAGATGCAAAAACAGTAAGAAGAGTTCAAACTGTTTCATTCTTGCAGGTGTTTAGTGAATGTGATGTTCACGTAAATCTCGAACCTTGTTGTATGTGTTCATCAGCATTGTATCAACTGAATGTGAAGAGAGTTGTCTTCGGAGCGCCGAATGAAAGGTTTGGCGGGATGGGGAGTGTAATGTCCAATGAGGACTTTAAACATGAAGCCGAGATTGAGATCATCCGAAATGTGGATATGGATCGATCAATTCAATTATTGCGCGACTTTTACAAACAAGAGAACCCATTTGCCCCCGAGGAAAAAAGAAAATCAAGGAATAAATTTCCCGCCAAAGAAGATCTATTAAAGTAATTAAAGTGGGATTTGTTTATTTCCCAAAAACAATATTGAACACCTCATCCATTTCGTTGTTATATTGTTCCAAGTCCTTTATGGTGTCGACTTTGTTCATAAGAGGGTCATATTTGGTCTTAACCTCTTTCTTCTCCTTGACCTTGAGCGTCTTCCGATCTTTATTTATAGCTCTTGTCTTTAGAATGGAAAACTTTTTCTTGGCTCTCAATAACAACAGAATGATATATTGGTAATTGGGTTGATCCATTCGAGATAATGTGTGTAAGTAGGCCTGGAATTGAAGTATACCATATTGTATGAATAGCTTACATATATCTGGTAGAATTCATTAGGGAGATTTCTAAGTATGAGATTAGCAGGAAGATGAGTGCACTTCATCAAGTGTCTTAGACGTTCGTTCTTCTCGTATTCAGCCCAAGGTAAGCAATTCAAGTCGTCGTTGTGGTAGAACAATTCGGCCAAAGTATACATCCATCCCATCAGATCATCAACTCGGCCCTAAACACTCAAAGGACTGTTCGTGTGAAGGTAAGGCGCAGCTAGTATGTCATCAGGGCATGCTGTATCGGGTACTCTTAAAGCTTAATTTCGGTAGTGGTAGAATACTGTAACCTCGGCGTGAAAGTGATGTTTTATGTGCGGGCGGTCGTAGCTCCGCAATCAAGGATCCGTACGAGGTGGTTTTAATACCGTTTTAAAGAGAATTGACCTATAATTTATCCACTAGCTACGGCGTGTCGAACTAGCTCTCAATTTAAAAGTTACAGGATATCAAAGTTAAAATTTGTTTGAAGAATTTTAAAGAAATTCATTTTTTTTATTATTCTGGTATCCCAGACTGGACCTTCACTTGATTTTACTGGCTTATTAAAATATCCAATATTAGAAAAGCTGTCATTGCTTGTGATGATTTTTCTGGTTTGAGCAATCACGCCAACAATTTTTTTGATCTTACGAAAGAAGCGATTTTTCAATTTCTGCAACATGCTAAACTTCTCCATCTTGTATAATACGTGGAAATCAAACGGCTTAAAATGGCTTTATTCCATACAACGGCGATTTACCGTTTCACATTGCACTTCTGAAAAAGAGGGAATGTAACATGGGGAGAACCAAGGTTTCAAGAAAAAAATTGACTTTTATGGGCCATCTCAAATTGAGGCGGGATAATAGAAAAGTAGTCGGAATATGATCTAATCAAATTCAGCCTTTGATCCTGAACGCATCAACTAGTAACTATAAAATTCAAAATTGCATCAAATCCAAAAAATAATGTTTGCGCAATTTCTGAATGGGGAAAGGTCGTACACTGATTTTCTACAATTCCCGAACAAGGGCTCGGCAAAACCTCGTTTTCTGATTTTTTCTTGAACCATATACCATTTGAAAGAGTGTAAAAAACTGGTCTGGAAGCAACTTTTTTTAGCTGCTATTTTTCATTTGCGTGCTGGCTAGCGAGCATTTTTTAGTTGCAGGCTAATCTCACCCTTCTTCGGAGAAAAAATGGAATCGATTCCCAAAGCACAGCGAAGCAGTGCTTCGGTGGCCGGGTGGGAAAGTGTTCCCAGACCAGTTTTTTACGCTCTTTCAAATGGTATACGTTTCAAGAAGAAACCAGGAAACGAGGTTTTGCCGCGCCCTTGGAAGGCACACAGATTATGTAAGACATAAAAATTGGACAAAGGTTTTTTCTCATAATCAGAGAAAAAACCTTAAAATAAAAAAAGTTTTGTGAAAATTTGAGCTTTGTTGCCTCATAATTTGCTCATGGAAAGCTGGACCAAATCGATGTTGTTAGTAAATTTGTATTATTGTAGAAAACGTCAACTTTTAAGCAAACATAGGATCGTCCCTGACAGAGGCTTTGACCGAAATTACAGTATCCCTTTGTTACCGCACGGAGTGTCGTCCCATGAATACCATTTATCGCAACTCTTTATACCATACTACGCTGCCCTAATTTGGCACTCCCAGTCTCTTGACTGTTAAATACAAGTTGTTTACTTCTTTGTCATCGATTGTAATTTTACCTGTTCCATCCCTCTTTCGCAATTTCCACTAGCCCATTCGTTTGTTCCTCTAGCACATACTCGGGATCTTGTTGATCTGATATTTCCATCAAAATCAGTTATTATTCTGGCCAACCCAAAATCCAAAAGAACGGCTACTTTTCCATTTCTAAACCCTACGTTCTCCGCCTTGATATCTCTATGTAAAATGCCTAAGCAATGCATATTAAAGAGACCCTTAATTCAGGCGTTACACTACATTAGAGTATGCCGCTTACATTTAACATATGAAGAGCCAAATCACATCCACATGTCAGATAATCGTATCCCTTATATTGAGAGATAAAGCTAACAAGATTTCCCGGAAGAAACTCCATGACCATATAGTAAACTTCTTTGATCATTCCATCTACCACAAGGTTGATGGTGCCATTGTTATAGATTCGGCAGAGATGACGAGAGCGTTCCTGAGGTTGTTTGTCGATAAACAATTTCATTACGGATGTTTCGAGACTTAGAATCCTGTTGGAGTTTAATGCCACCTAAAACTTTATTTTTTGATGCATGATGACAATTACTTTTAGACAAGCAAAGGTTTTGGACTTGACATGCTGCACTGCAAATGTTGCTCCGTATCCTCCTAAAAAATAAACATTGTAAAGACTAGATATCTTACCGGAAGCGATAGCTTTTACAACTTTGAAGTCATCTATTACTTTCCCCTTAAGTAATTCTTTTATCTGATCTACTTCCGTAACAAGATCATCGGCCATTTCTCAAAGAAACAATTGTATAAATGACAAACATTCAAATTTAAGTTTTTTTTGTTTATGAATAAATTATCTTTCTCCAACAATAAAATACATGACGATAATCAATAACAAGGTATATTACAGTTACAATGCCTGAGTGAGATGTTCTTAGAGTCCATGAGAGGCTATAATTGTCTGTAGGCATAACAAGAGACCTTCTCCTGTGTCTCTTGGCAGAATAATTCTGTATTTGTGACATAACTGAAGTCACTTGCCGAACAGATCACATCAAATCTACCGCCGAACTTGGACTCGGCAGCCAACTGGATAAGCCTTTTGGAGGAGTTGAGGTCATCGCTCATGTTGCTCTTGACGATTTGACGGAGATCTTCGTTGTTGCACTCAGTGTCATTAGTCAAAGTCAATTGCGAGATGTCAATGGGAGCATTGGGTTCGGGGGCGATGCTAAGAGTAGTGTTCTGCTTGGGTTCGGTTGTCGAGTCTTCTTCCTTGAAAAGAAAATTATGTTGAATTTATTCACAAATACTCTAAAAAGTCGTAAGAACTTTGCGTACCTCAGCAACTTCTTCCAATCGACCTCCAGAAGCGGCAGCAGCGGCTACACCGCCATATTCTTGTGGAATGGAAGCTGGAGGGACTTGAGCGCCGACAGGAGAGTACTGTGGAGGTTCATTTGGAATATAAGCAGACTTTCCGGCATTGTATCCAGCTTGAGGAGCAGAATACGATCCTCCAGCTTGGTAGGAAGATCTGACTGGCGCTGGGGCTTGGTAACTGCTGGATTGATAACTTGCCACGGGGGCTGGCTGGTAGCTAGACACAGGAGCTGCTTGGTAGCTTCCGGCTGGAGCCGCCTGATACGAAACAAGAGCAGTCTGAGAATATCCAATAGGACCGGAAGAATATCTGCCAACTGGTTGTTGAACATACGATGAAGGAGCGGGAGCAGGTCCAACATAAGATGCTGGAGCGGAATAAGAGACTGGAGCCGTGTACGAAGAGCCGTAACTGGACCCTCCATAACTGGCACCATAACTTGAGTCACTGCAACCACCACAAGAAGCTGAAGGCAAAAATGATGACTAATTACTATAGATTCAAAATATATTTATTGAATTTGAAAAAACTTGCTAAAAGCATAAAAACTTTTCGACCTCAAACAATTGTTTTGATACGATAAACGTTTAATATACCTGCTGGCGTGCAAGCTGGCTGAGGACAACATCCACAACCTCCACCGCCACCACCCAAATTAAAGAAAAGCCCTAAGGCTGTGGCCGGGAAGAAGAGGGCAATCAGCAGAAAACTCATGTTGTCTTAAAAAGTGCTGAAAAAAGAGACGAAACTAATTGCGGCATGGATGGGGATAAACAATTTAAAGCGCCATTCCACCGCCCTTCGAGAATCCCGAGAACCCGTTTCCTTCCAAAGACTGGAGGCCCACGGGATGATCGCCCCAGGCTTTTTTGGATCCGATTCTGTTGTTCACGCCGGTCGCTTCTTCTACCGGTTCCAGTGCCATCTTCATCTCGTCATACGATCCTCCCATTACTCGGTATTAACTCCCCGAAAAGAAAGCAAATGTCAGTTTAATGTTGGATGAATGAACGTCAGTCTATTTCAAGATAATGTGCCGTTGGAAAATCATTGAATCCGCCGCAAAACCGAAACGACTCGTCAGGCTCGACTGGGCGGGACCGATTACTGTAACCTGAATCAAGTTCAACGGGATTATAAAGCCAATCAAACAAGTAATTAACAAGTATGATTACTTAATTAATTACTTGATTATTGATAACAATCACTTACAAAACAAGTTTGCCGAGGCTCCAGATTAAAATTGTCATCGGAAATATCGATCTTCTCCTGATCCAAGTTCTTTTCCATGCTTCCGATTACAATTCTCTCGCTTTTGTTTTGTAAGAAGATACTGTAGATACCATCATTCATTTTCTTGACATCTATCTCTATCTCAGGGGCGTCTTTTGTCAGTAACGGTTCTTCAATTGTACTCGAGTACACTTCATTATCACCTAACGAAACACTTTTTTGCCAATCGGAAGTGATTTTAAAAAGCTTTTTCGGCCCAAAAAATATTTTATAAAGAAAACTAAACAAAGAAAATCTGAGAAGAGAAAGTAATCAAATAAAGATCACTTACATCGAACGCTTTTCCTTTCAAACAACGGGCTGATGTAATAAACGAGATCCACTAAGAAGGATCCACATAGAAAAACAAGCGTTAATTGATTGCATAATACCGAGAACTAAATTAATCATATGGAAAATAAAATGTATATTATAAATAAATTACGTCCAGGAGGTCCGCTCTAAAAGAACAGGAATGCTTTCTGGCCAAGTCATCGTAAGTAGTGAGTTGAAGATAACGATGAGAAAAACACATTACCATCAAACAAATCAACTTGACGAAAATGGACCAGATGAAAAGATCTTTTCTATGCAATAGGTTCTTTCCTTTTAACTATAACAGTATTGCATTGGGTATGAAAAAGATCAACATACCAAGACGAGAACTCGAAGTAGAGCCAGAGATGAGGTGGTAAAGAAGGACGAAGAAGCAAAAGAAATTCCTCTCTCATACTCGGGCATACGGTAGAAGGCCGGCACAGCACTAAAACACATTATCTACATAAAATATCAGAACACAAAGTATGACAATTTGATTAAGTTACCCAGTCAAATTGCTTGCCTTCAAATCACAGCGGAACAGGGTTAACTTGAAATGCAGGAACGTATAGAAAGACATCATTGTCTGAAAGACGACTGGAAAACATCACTACACTTACAATCAGCATCTCAGTGAGCAAAGAGAAGTAATGGATATACCAAGGAACTTCCTTTTCTTTGGGCCAAATTCTCAAAAGTTTGAAGAAAGCTTTGCTCAATGACAACAAGCAGATCAAAGCGATAAACATAATCACAAGAAGCGCTGCAGCTTGAGATGAAGCATATCCAACGGCCTGAAACTTCATGGAGAAGATACGATTACACTCAAATGTGGGTCTGTCTCTGCAGACACAATGAATTGAAGACTCTAAAAGAAAATAAAAGCATTATAGAGATGCATTACCATTTTTGAAACACTGTTGAGTGACCATGTCATCCATTTCTTGCAAACCATCCAATTCATAATCACATCCCAACTGTTCCTGTTCGATTCCCTCGTCCAAGTACCTCATATAGTAACAAACTTGAGTGGCCTCGCAGACACTTCCATTGTTGCTAATACAATAACCTCTGTAATCCGCATGTTTATCCTGTATTTTTTTCAACAATTACCGGATTTGAAGAAAAACTGGGAGGAGTATGAAAATGGGCCACAACATAACCGACCGGTCGAAAGAAAACCCAGCGAATCAATCACCAATCTTTTACACACAAATTTTAGCCCTTTGATCCCTTTTGATACTGTAAAGAAGCATTGCACGCCATGCAATGCATGGTGGCCTGAGCAGTCCTGAGACGAAAACAAACAAAAATAAATAAATATATTTTTGGCTAAAATTTTTCGATCTTCCAAATTTGCAATTCAGACATTGTACAAATAAAATAAGTTGACGTATATATGTATAAACTTATGGTTTTTATCTTAATTTGCGCTTTTAGTGACATATATTGTGATAAAGGTCGGCATTTTAGATGACTTTGGGCACAGACCTAGTGATTTTTGTATTCGCAGCGGTGCCTGCGGTTCTTTTGGGTCTGTACATGTAAGTTTATTTCGAACTTCAATGGAATTATTTTTTAGAATTGTCCGTCTTTATCCATGGCCGCGGAAGAACATGGTGGAATTTTCTATTCGGGAGAGACTGAAGTACAAGCCGAATGGAGAAGGTGAACCATTCCAGAATCTTCTCACTGGAAGTGGCAAAAACCTAAATCAATTAGAAGTCAGCGAGTCCGAGTGTTATCTTTCCGTGATTGTTCCAGCTATGAATGAAGAGGTAAGAGAATATTCTTTACTTATTTTGGCCATTAGGAACGGTTACCTGTCATGCTGGACGAATGCTTGGAATATTTAGACATGAGGGCAAAGAAGCAGAAGAATTTTACTTACGAGGTTATAGTAGTCGACGATGGGTCGTCGGATAAAACTGCTGATGTTTCGTATAAATATTCGGCTACAGGCCATCTTTCTGTCCTAAAGCTAAAACAGAACGTTGGAAAAGGTGGAGCTATTCGAAATGGAGTCTTTTGTGCCCGCGGACAATACATTTTGTTCGCAGATGCTGATGGCGCTACAAAATTCTCGGACTTTAAGAAGTTGGAGGATAAAGTATTAGACGCTGACGGCAATAAAGTCTCTGTTATTGCTGTTGGTTCGCGTGCTCATCTGGAGAAAGATTCAATTGCTCAAAGAAGTGTTTTACGAACTATTTTGATGGTGGGATTCCATCTTCTGGTGTACATTTTTGCTGTGAGGACGGTCAGAGATACGCAATGCGGGTTCAAGTTGTTATCAAGGAAAGCTGCAGCTTTTGTAAGTTTTGAAACTTGTTACCTGTACTCAAAATGTTGTTATTAACATAAGTGGATCTTTTAGTTGTTCCCTCGAATTCACGTTGAAAGATGGGCCTTTGATGTTGAGCTGTTGTATCTAGCCGAAGTTAAACGCATACCCGTCCATGAAGTGTCTGTTGAATGGCATGAAGTGGAGGGATCCAAACTAGCCCCACTGTGGACGTCCATCGAAATGGGTCGGGACATTTTGTTGATATGGGCCCGATACTGGTGCGGGATTTGGAAGATTGCCGCTTAATTTATCAGTGCTTGTAGATATCCATAAATTATTTATATATTTATTTATTAAATACATATCCGCTAGCTTAATTCTTTTATTAAGGCTTCGTTCAAACGATTAGTTACCTTGTTTTTTATTCTACTTACGGTTGATTAAAAGAATAGATGGTTCGAAAAGTAAAAAAGGAACTAATGGAGATGGATGGAGCCAAAGATCTTTATGATGAAGATCGTGTGTACATGGAGCCTGAGATAGCCTTCAACGTAAGAGCCCTTTTATGTTTATAGGGCTTCTATGTTTAGACGTTTGATATGCAATTTCCGACAGATGTGAAGACTTACCTCAAAAGGATTAATGTAAAGCTGGTCAGTGAAGAAGATGACGGAATGGAGTTGGTCTTTGATCTGCTACAGGTCGAAGCACCGGTTGCCAATGCCTTAAGACGAGTTCTTCTGGCGGAAGTTCCAACTATCGCCATTGAGAAGATTTATTTGTACCAGAATACATCCGTGATCCCAGTAAGGCATCCAATGAATGGAATCTTACTTTTTTCTTAAGGATGAAGTTCTTTGTCATCGAATTGGTCTCCTCCCAGTCAAAGCCGACCCCAGGGCTTTTAATTTCCCTTCGAAACCGTTCATCCCGATTTCGGAAGCTGATGAAGTCGATTCAGAGCCAGCTGGAAATGAATGCGAGAATGTTATTTTGGAATTTAATGTGAAATGCACCAAGAAATCTGGCGTCCCGAAAGGCGAAACTGATCCTGAGAAGGCATTCGATAACTATAAAGTGTATTCTGGGCAATTTGACTGGATTCCCATTGGCAAGCAGTCTGAGAAATTCAAGAAAAATAAAATCTCTATGGTTCATGATGATATTATCGTAGCTAAACTGAGACCAGGCCAAGAGATAGAAGCAAGGCAAGTATTTGCGTTTGTATAACCTTACTGATGTTTAGATGCCATTGTGTGAAAGGGATCGGCCGAGATCATGCCAAGTTCTCCCCTGTTTGCACAGCCACTTACAGATTATTGCCTGAAATCAAATTGAAGGTTGAGATCGAAGGAGAGAAGGCCCTGCGGTTACAGTCTTGTTTCTCAAAGGGAGTAATCGAATTGGTCGAGAAGAAAGGTAACCAACTTCTGAATTGATACTCAACATTTAGGAAGAACGCTGGCAAAAGTGGTAGATGCAAGGAAAGATACCTGCAGCAGAAATGTATTCAGATACGACGATCTCAAGGACTCGGTGGAGCTGACCAAGAAGAAGGATCATTTCATCTTTAGTGTGGAGTCTACGGGAGCCCTAAAGAGCCGGGAACTGGTAAAAGAAGCCTGCAAAGTCCTTAGGGAAAAGGCCCGGAACCTGCGTACTATTCTTGACCAGAAACTGAATTCCATCAGTGAGAAACAAGACTAAGAGGATCTGATTTTGTTGTTTTCATTACTTTTACAATTTGTTGATTTGATTGTTGACTAATAAACAATACGTATATACAACTACTGCACCTAATCGCTGAGGTCATCTTGCGTCTGAGTCGTCTTTTTGCTTGATGACTTCTGAATATCAATTTGAGCGATTCGTTGTAAAGGGATTACCTTTTCTAAAGCCTCGTCGAAAGGTATCGAAGAGTGAATAACTAGGGGTTTAGACACTTCCGAGTGTACTGGAGCAGTAGGAGTATTCTTAGAGAAGAATAAACTCTTCTTAACTACTCCTACGACACCCTGAAAAATTATATTATATAATTTGAGAAAACATACGTTGTAATTGAAAGGACACTGCAAACTCACCGCTTTTTGAGCCTCTAGATCATTTTGAATAGACTCTAACCTCCTGTCGATCAGCAAAAATTTCTCATCCAGTTGATTTAGCAGGTTTCGGTAATCTTCAGCAGACACTACCTCTTTTTCATTGGCTTTACAGTAGAAATGATAAGCGGCGAAAACTCCCACCGAATATCCGAATATTACAGTCTGTTGAACAAGCTCTGAAGCTTGCTCTAAGGCCGCCGTTTCGGACACTGGCGCTAATGCATCCGGCTTACCCAATCCCAGAGACCTCATTCGCAGCCTTGTCGTCAGATTTACAAGCGCTAAGGCAATAAAATAAAATGAAACGTAGACTTACCTCTCCCAACAGGTACCAAAATCTTATCTCGAAAGAAAGGATGACCTTTACCGTACCTCATCACAACATCGGCAACCGGCTTTGACATTTGTCGAGCCATTATCATAAAAACCTGACAAATACCAACATAATACTATTTAACTCACTTGGACCATTGGCAACCCCATCCTGTTTGCTGCACATTTACCGAAACTGGTAAGTGGTGGTTCAATGAATGATTCTCATTTCGCTAATAATTTCCCGGATATTTTTTTTCGTCTAAAAATGAGTCGTCGTGACATCCTTACGAAAGCCAAACATCTACAATTTAAAGGCTATTTTGTAATCCGGGAGAATTTCGTGCTACAAAAATTTGCCTAAATAAAGTTGCATCCTTATATCTCCGTCCGAAGCCGTAGTTTATGACGCATTTTCTGGATGAAACAAGGCCTCTTGTGGCATTCCGCTCCATGCCAAAATTCGACGAATTTTCAATAGCGAATTTTATTGATTTACGCAAATTTATATGCATAATAAACAGTTTCCAAATTAGTGTTACCATTGTCTAGTGTTTAATTGGCTCGTGTTGCTATAAAATTATATTTTCCAGACTCTTTCCGAAAGTGCAAGACCGGGAAAAAGCGAGTAGTCAAAGGGAAGAGAAAGGCACATGACCTGAAGAGTCTGATCCCCGGCCATATTTATGAAGCGTTTAATTGTAAAATAACTAAAATGTCTATGTTTTTCTCCAATCGGCGGGCAAATTACATGGTAAGTATTATATAATTTATCGAATTAATTAATTAACTTTCTATTATTTTAGGTAATTGATGGAGACCAAGAAGATGAACATCTCATACCAAATATTCGCAATTCCCATCCTCCGCAGATGGTGTTTAACAGTTCGGAGGTTACCTTTGAGGGAGATAATCCGAGATCCACAGACTTTACTAAAAGCCAAAGACGATGGGATCACATCGAAGATATTGATCAGGTGAGTGTACTGACATGTGACTTATTGGATTTTAGTTCTTCTCTTTGGTGTACGAGTACCATCGAGGGAATGGGTTCCTCTGCATTTCTTTAAAACATCTCTTCGCACTTTTTCAATTCATTTTTGTGGTTTCAATCTCAACGTTTCTCATCGAATGTGTCGATTATGATGTCCTTTTCAACAACAAGAATACAACAGCTGATGGGACGGTGATCTACGGGAAACGACATATTGGTGTAAGTGGGGTCTTCTGAAAACAATAGTTTTACAACATTATACTGACAATCACTGGTTTAGGATGCGATTATCGATCAGTGCCCGGCACATTTCCATCCTCTTATTGTTGTAACTCTGCTTATGGCGACTTTCTTTTGGGTTGCTCATGTCCTTCGAGTTGGATATCGATTGTTGCAACTATTTGAGATTCAAAAGTTTTATCACAATGTCCTTGATATCACCGACAATGATCTACCTAACATCCCATGGAGAGAAGTTGTTGATCGAGTTTGCAAAGCGCAGCCAGAATTCCATTTGATTGTAAATCAAGATGAAATCAGTGTTCTGGATGTGTATCAGAGAATCTTGAGATATAAGAATTACATGATTGGTCTTGTTGACAATGTAAGTAAAGTTTTCCTTTGTTGAAGCTTGTTTTAGGATGTCTTATCCCTTGAAATATCACTGCCGTTTATTGGAAAAGTCGATTATCTTTCCTCAGGTCTCAGATTGAACTTGGAATGGCTTTTCTTCAGAGGGCCATGGGCTCCTTGGAAGGGACCTTATGCTTTAAAGGATGAATTTAAAGACCCGGAGAGTCTTGCAGCTATTGGTAAGATTGCTTGGGAGTTTTCTAATGTTATTATTTCAGCCGAGCAGTTCGAGAAAACGATTACTTACATGGGTTTGGCCAATCTTATCTTCTTTCCTTTCGTATTCATATACCAAGTATTGTTTTCGTTCTTTTCGTATGCCGATCTCGTCAGAAGAGATCCCGGAGTCTTTGGATCTCGGAAGTATTCGAATTTTGGAAGGTACATCGTCTTTGTAATACTCTTTATTTTTATCGTATAGACTGAAGTTGAGACATTACAATGAGTTGGATCACGAGTTGAATTATCGTCTAAACAGAAGTTACGAGTACGCAGTCAAGTACATGGATCAATTTGTACCTCCTTTGACTGAGATTGTCGCCAAATCCGTGGCTTTTACTTGTGGATCCATCTTCGCCATCATCTTTTTGCTTTCCGCTTGGGATGAAGATGTTTTGAATGCAAGTTGTAAATTGTGTTTGTTTATTCTGCTATTAAGATTGACCATGTAATCACTGTAATGACGGTGACTGGAGCCATTGCCCTTTTATGTCGATCATTCATTGGCAATGAAAACTTGGTTTTATGTCACAATTTCTTGATGAAACAAGTGGTCGCAAACATCCATTATGCTCCTTCTTCATGGATCAAAGGAAGTCATTCTACCGAGATTTGTACTGAATTCAGTAGACTTTTCCAATTGAAGGTCTACTTTCTTTTGGAGGAGTTGTTGTCTCCTCTGATCACACCGTTTATTTTGCTTTTCAAGTTGAGACCTAAGGCCGGAGTTCTGGTTCTTTTCTTCTATGATCATTCCCGGTATGTTGAAGGCATTGGAGATGTCTGTGAATATTCGCTGATGGAACTACCCAAAGATCAGGAAGAACCTCAGGGATCCTCTAATCTACCACCAAGCCAGGTGTTTTCATACGGAAAGAAGAAAGAGACGGCCAAAGTTGAACTTTCGGTTTTGAATTTTATTACTCAGCATCCAACCTGGAAACCATCTAATGAAAACGAGGAACTAATTCAGAAAATCAAGGGATTGGTGAGAGTTTTGTTTTTGAATCTTTTTTTGGTTGGCGAGTTTTTTATGTAATTTTTTTAGTGGACCTATGAAGTAGAAGCTATCCTTGAGAATGATAATATTACTCAAAGCATGCAAATGGGTACCTCCGAGAAGGCCATAGCTGCGTCTCTTATTCAGTCCAAAAAGCCCGTGTACACTAAAGAAGAAGGAAAAGAAGAAAACAAATTTGCTGAATCAGCTGCCGCCGCTATATCGACCTCTTCGCTGATCCAGCCGATGCGAGAGAGTACTATCTTGTCGGCGCCAGTTGCCAGGTATTTACCTCTAAATGAACAAGCGAAAAGTAAGATTTTAGTTTTTTACCTAATTTTTATTTTCTTTTTTTTTATATTTAAAATTTTAGATGAGCAATTGAAAGCATTGGAAATGTCGATGAATGCCCTCGCCATTACCAATCTCCTCAAAGACAAAAACCTTCATTCAGCTCAAACTAATCCCTTTTATGGATCCAATCTACCGTCTACTTCTCAAGCTCCACATCGCCCGACTCAATCACAATTACAATCTAATATCTGGGAAGTTGCTGACAACAGTTTCATTATCAACGAATCCCAATACGATGAGATCAACGAAGAGCCAGAGGAAGAAGAAGATCATGAACTTCTCCCTCCAGGCGGATTTAATGTGTAAATTAAGGCTACATGTATTCACGTGCAAGCAGCAGTGTATGTACTGTGTAACCAATAGACTCGGTGCGCCTAAGAAAACAAGAAAAGACCTCAGGACAGCACTTTTCGTCCATTTTTATTACAATCTGACTTTGATTAGTGTTATTGTAATCGTTTTTCGTAATCTTCTTAAGTCTCTAAACTACGTGTATTCGACTCATATTGTACAGTTGCGCATTCGATGTGAAGATCAGGTTAAACAATAAAATTGTAAAAGATATGGAAAACAGCATGTTCCAGTTGAATTCTGTTTATATTTTGATCATTATGAATTTCGCTTATTCTTGTTGTAGGACAAAATGGAAGAAGGTAACTATTCCGATGAGGAGCGGTTCGAAGAAGAACAACAACAATTTGAAGAGACAAATGATCCGTTGGAACAGGGTAAGTAGGATGGGGGTGATTACTTTTTCTGTAGAGATTTCATCGATGCCCTTGAGCAAAGTAAAAGCCCTAAAGTCAAAGTTAGGGGTCAAGTTATTCAACAAGATGTATCTCAATGAAGTTGCTTCGAAATCAGAAACTGTTGAGGATTCTGATGATGAAAAACCTCAAGAATTTAAGGTAAGTGCATTTTTCGAATAAGTTAAAGGGATTTTAATCAATTGGTTTAGCGTGACAACAAGAATCGTCCCCGTGAAATGTCCACAAAAGCCCCTGTTAGACATAATACAATTATCGCGGCCAAGAAGAAAAAGAAGTATGATCCGAGATTCGAATGCGGAGAGTTTGATGAAGTTAGATTCTCGCGTGATTATGGATTCATAAATGATATGAAGAGGAAAGAAGTGAATCAGATCAAAAAGTCTTTGAAGAAAGGGGAGATTGGAGAAGCCGACCGATGGGAAGTGAATGAGACCGTCAAAGTTATGGAGAATCAGATCAGAAATGCCGAAGATAAGAGCGCCGAGATTGAAACTCGAGCAGAACTCAGACAAAGTAACATTGAAAGACTCAGAAGCGGGAAAAAACCAATTTTTTTGAACAGGAGTACGTAATTTTATAATATTTTTTACGTTTGCTTTTATCTTTCGATGCTCATTGTTTAATACTTTTAACTTTTTTAGACCAATTGAAAGCGAAGGTAATGGAAAAGCGTTTCGAAAAATTAAAAAAAACGGGAAAGGCGAAGAGTTACGTAACGAAAAAACGGACAAAGGCGCAACAAAAAGGATTGGATGTGTAATCAGAAACTTGTTATTGTTATTGTTCAAGATGTTCTTTGTTGGATTTGGTGAACATAATTGATAAAAATTTATTTGATTGTTACACAAAGTCAAGGTATGTACAATATCTTTACTTGGTCTGCACAATGTAATGCAATTTGGAGGCCAACCAAGAACCCGAAACATTCTGGAACTTCACTTTATAGGTCCCGTTCTTATCACAGGGGACATTCCCGATCTCTGGAGTCCGTAAGGAGGTTAATGTTACTTTAGGCCATACTGTAACCTCCTTGTCTTCATCCAAGAAAACAATCTCGAAAGTGCAATCACAGCTGATGGTGAACAACCAAATAATTTGTTGTCCAGACCTCAACTCTTTGCTCACTTCGTGGGAAGCCTTGGCCTTTAAAGAGATGGATTTGGAGACTGGCGGGTTTGGGAATCCATGATGAGCCCAGTATTTATCTTCATTGAAAACATCCGTGTCCATGATTGGTTTGGGTGATCTACAACATGAACTGGGAGTGGACGCATAACCAGATTCATCTCTTCGATTTCCTTGCCAATCCTCGGGAATGCTGTCCTTGCTGAGATAAAGGAAGATATCATCCAATTTCTGAATAAAAACAATTCGAGATCTGGTCTTGTCGTCCACAATATGTTTAGCGATCTGCCACATCAAGGATAAGAGGGCTGGAGGATGGAGAAGGAACAGGCTGATCATCTAAATTAATGTTCGAGGGTGAATGTACAAAAAAGAGCCCGTTCTAAAGGCTCTTACATTTTCGCTGAAGTAATCAGACCATATTTTTACCACTAATCTCGCCAATTTACTGGAAGTTGATAGAGGATTGATAAAGTCGGTTAAATTGATACCAGTAAGGTCAAGAACAACAACAACAGCTTGCTGTCGACCCGTCTCTCTTTCTCGTTGATGCATTACGCGATGGAAACATTCATGAAGTAAGAAATAAGAGTGCAAAACATTACTCAATGGCATTATTTTCATCACCTACAAGCAATAATTGTATTAAAATATTTATAAACTATTAACCTAACCTCTTTGATCTCTACGTTCTCCATTTTCTGACAGAAAACACCCACATCTTTACTGAAGACGTCCATTTTTAGTTGAGAAATAGCAAATCTCTGAAGAAATGGGATTTTTTGGATTTTATCTCATCAAATCTTATTGTAATCTTTTTTGTTATTAATTACCTCAAAAGTTTGTTTAGCCAGAGGGAAAGTATCGCAGAATTGGACGATATTCTCTTCATTGTAACCCAAAGCCCGTCGATGCTCCAACAATTCGTGTAATTTGCTGATCAGACCTTGTTCATCATCCTTATAGGCCCTTAACCAACGGCCGATGAAATAGTCCGAATTGAACTCTTTTGGTAAAACATCCTGAAGTCTGTTTCTAGAAAAAACATGTGAGTTTAGAAATCGGAAGATCTCTATCTGCCGTCCGGGATCCACTTTCTCTCATCATTGGGTTCGTAAACAAAGTCATGGCGAAAGTGAAAACGTAATTGAAATTGATAGTCGAGAAAATAAAAAATCTAATCAAAAATGTTGCATTAAACAGGCACTACTTGCAATACATTGTTTACACAATAATTAAAAAATTATTACATACCTCAGTTCACGAGCCTTGGCCAACTCGGCTTCGGTGAACGGCTCCGGTCGACAGAGAAGCTCGGGCATTCTGAAAAACAAGTCCTCTCAATTATTACTCTTGTTAGTTGAACGCTGAAAGACGTTGTAACGGTTTTTTGTTAAGAAATTGGAAAAAACGGTTATATTTCTCTTCGGAAAATGGGTTTACAAAGCAACCACAGTAAAAGCAGAAAGGAAACAAGTGACCAACTATTGCGTCGCTGATCAGCTTCCACAACACACGTATTATAAAAGTTTCTTAACGTCAGCATAAGTTCCAACAATTATTTTGAAATGAAGGTTATTGCATAATTATACCTGTTAATAACTACTAATTAAGGTCAACAGAATTAAATGAGAAATTTATTTTGACCTCATTTCAAGTTAATCGAAATCTAACTTGATGTCCCAAAAAAAGCTTGAGATGAAAAAGCCGGAGAGAACACCTGCCCCTTCCCATTTTTTTCATCTCACCTAAAACAAAGTCGTAAATGCGCAAATATATATTGTCCAATCGAGAAAACAAGGTGAGCGTATCTCCAGTTGTTCTGATTCCCTTTTTGAAGAAACAAAAAGTCTTATAGAGGGCGGGAGAAGGGGACAGCAGTCAAGGAGAAGGAGAACAGGCGTCTTCTTGATCTGAGAACGTAAAGAGGAATCTGAAGACGCGCCGGATTCTTTCGAATCCCATTATTTTCTAAACGGAGACTTCGAAGAGTTCTGGTTTTTGGATGATTACTCTCACGTAATGGAAAAAACAAGTCTCAGGTGAATTACCGGGTTTAAAACAGTCATCGTTTTTGGTTTGGTCAAGTTTTGAATCGAATAGGTCATCCACAAAGCGTGACGATTACAAATCTGATACAATTTAAATACGAAAAATCAAGTTGATGTTATTTTTTGCAGTACGTTAGATACACGCCGTTTTAAGTAGCCATAGAAGTATGGCACAGCCTTGTTGAAAACTGGATTTGGGTTGTCGCTAACTCTTTAATATGTCTGATCCCACCCATTTCGCGGGAGTCATTAAACGAGTCTATGACATAATCTTTCGTCTTCGAGAACATTCCCAAGTCCAACCACTACAAGCCAATTTGTTTTTTGTTTATATTAAAACCAATTGCAATGAATAACAAGCCTCTTTTTATGATATTTAATGAAGATCAATTCCAATTTGTAGATTCAACAAAACAACATGAATAACGGGATTATAATCAAAATGATTAGTGCATTAAGTAATGGTTACTTTCGTGTAATTCCGAGAGCTGTCCCTGGAAGTCAATGGAGATCTTGAAGTCCATATCCCGAGGGTTTCTTTCATTTGGATTCATTTTGAAGGTTCCCTTAACTTTCTCATCTTTCTTTATCGTAATCGATTCCTTCAAATAGAAGACGGTCTGTTTCCAATGAGTGTATTTTGAGTCCGGTCCAGTCGAGAATCCTGTTCTTTTGTGAGACTTCATAAATTCCACGGTGAAAAAAGTGACCAGAGCTTGGATATAATCATCCCGGCAGGCACGTAGTTCAAACTCGGATTCAAAAGCAAGGTCTGAGACCTTCACAGTGTAAAGATCGATGTCCTAATAATATATCAATAATCGGAAAGTACGCTTACTTTGATTAAACAGTTATTCGTCACAGTCTGAGCATAATCTACAACATCAACAAGAGGTTCGGTGATGGCAATATTCCTGATTGAAGACATATTGAAACCGTACACATTATTCCACCTAAAATATAAGAATGCCCATGAAATTCTCTAAAAATTTACACCACTCAAAGAACGTACCAGTTTATTTTATCATCTTTGTATTGCCGATCCTCGATGGCTTGAATAAACATCTTCGCCCGGTCCGGGAAAAGAGCACCGTCAGGAGCCAGCCATCGGTCTCTTGCATAAAGAACGGTGTTCAACATACTCTCGTAGAACAAACAGTATCCCATCCATTCACTTATAATAACATCGACCTTCTCGATGCGTTCAGGAAGCTCTTTAATGTCTTCTACTTTGCATTGAATAACTTCTATGATGTTGTCAAGCCCATTGTCTCTAATTATTTGTCTAGATTGAACGGCCATATTTGAAAATTCAATCTTAAAATTATGATTTACAGTATGATTGAATAAAACAGTCTAAAATTCCAACATAGAAAATAAAAGTAACTCACAGCAAAGACTCTTCTGGCTCCAGCTTTAGCGGCAAACATTGACAAGATCCCGGTCCCACTGCCCACGTCCATCACGACTTTGTCTTTGAAGAGATGTTGGTTGTGATAGACAGCATTTCTATATGTGAGGGTTCTGACCTCGTCTTTCAACATCTCTTCATGGATTCCAAAATGCGCATATGAGTCAAAGTAATAATCTTTACTGGTCATTTCAGATGGTGTCTTCGGTTTAGTATCACCTTCACCATGGCCATTGTCCTGACCGTTTTTCACCGATTCTTCCGTCATTGTACCGAGATCGAAATTGGACAACCCGTAGAAAAGTAGAACGTAAAAACCTCGCGAAATTCCGGGTTCTTTGTGGGGAAATTATCCAGTTGTTTTCGTTGTGAGATAAAGTATGTAGTGTGATGTGATGGTAAGACGCTTGTATCAGCCATACTTTGAGCATTTTGATCGACTGAGAATATGGCATGGAATATTTTAGCATACATCCTTTCCTTACTTTTACATAAATTGCAAATCAAACCTATCTTGGACACAATTTGTCGTATAAAAAGGCCTAGCCTTTTTGCATTTGAGATGCGCCCATTTTTTCGACTGGAAATAATTTTTTCGGAGCTTTCTGATCTTGGTTTAAACTGCCGGGGAATCTCGTGTTTCATTTCCAGGCGCTTTTTAAAGACAACAGACCACAGATTTTGTGCTCAACGGACTTTGTTGTTGATTAAGCTATCAGTTTCTAGATGTAAGATGTTTCTCGTCGGTCTTACTGGAGGGATAGCATGTGGAAAGAGTACTGTAAGCAAGATGTTCCGGGATAATGGCGTTTTTGTCGTTGACGCAGACCAAATCGCACGTCAAGGTATGTTCAATATTTGTACTCCATTTATTTTCAGTTGTTGAACCAGGGCAACCGGCTTATAATCAACTGAGGACGGAGTTTGGTTCGGAGTATTTTAATGACGAGACTGATGGATGCTTAAATCGAGAGAAAATGGGGAATTTGGTATTTCATAACGTTGAGGTAAGATTATTCGTCCTATTTTGTTATGGGTGTAATTCCAGGCTCGAAAAAAACTTAATAAAATTACACACAGAGCAATCCGGAAAGAGATGATCTGGCTTATAATTCAACAATTTTTCAACGGAAAGAGCTATATTGTGTTAGACATTCCATTGCTTTTTGAAGGAGGATTAAACCGAGTTGTGCAGAAGATTGTAGTAGTTTCTTGGTAAGTTAATCTAACAGTAAGTTTGTCAATTGTTTTAGTGATTCGGATACTCAGCTTGAGAGGTTGTGTCAGAGAGATGGATTAAGTCAAGAACAAGCTGAAGCAAGAATAAATTCTCAATTACCGAATGAATACAAAGTGAAGAGAGCAACTTATATTATTGATAATCAAGGTGAGTATTACCGGTTAGTGTTAACAATAAGATTTGACCCGTATTTCCTTTTCCCAACCAATATTCTTTGTTTGCAGGATCAGTGGAAGAGACTAGAGAACGGGTCCATCAAATAATTTTGATGTTGGACTCCAGCTGGATTCCGTTTGTCCTGCGGAGCGGACTGTTGGTGTGCTTGGTCATGGCCGGATATTGCCTTTGGGGTTTCTTCCGGTGACTTTAATGGGGCCGAGATTGTTGATTATGGCTGTTCTCGCACCGTTTCCATAGTCACCGCTCGTGAGATCCGTGGTTCAGAAGTTTTTTCCTCCGAATGCCAAAGAACTGGCCGGCACCGAAAGCGCCTGATTGTTTGTTGTTATAATAGCCCTTGTAATTACTCCGTTCCGTTGCCGCGATTGTTAAAAAACGGGTTTTTTTATTAGGAGGATAAATCTTTGAACCATCTAATTTTTTTATAGTTAAATTTGTGGAGGATGGCTTTCAGGGAGATGAGCTACCTCTGTTGTCTTTATGCGGGGGTTTTCATGTTGGTTTCAATAAATCAATTTGTGTCCATTTTTCAGCTTGTCGGTGTTTGGTTGTATTTGGTTGACTTTGCACATATATCTGTAGAATCTTAATCTGACCGTTAAAGCCCCCAGGGCCCTTTGAAAGGCCTTCTTTCTCACGTCATTACATCCGGTGTTTAAGAGTTTTACCGGAACCGAAAGCCCTGCTCCTTTTAAATGAATCCCTTTGGCCTTCGGCTTCAGATGGATCACGGTCCCGAGAATCCGATGCCACCTCTAAAGATGCTTCTGGATAAGTATGAGAAGTTGGGGAAAATCGGAGAAGGATCTTATGGGGTCGTCTTTAAATGCAGGAATCGAGAGACCAACCAGATTGTGGCCATAAAGAAGTTTGTCGAGACTGATGATGATCCATCGATAAGGAAGATTGCGCTGAGGGAGATCAGAATGTTGAAGGTACGTGTTATATTAGTTTATGTCATACAAAAGTTAACTTTGCATTGTGAAATTTCTTGCTTTGTGCACCGTGCAATAGACGTTTTTGGCTGTCGCTCACACCCTGACTTTTTTTGCACTATGCATTGCCGAAACTACTCCAGCGACTTTGCGAAAGGACTACTATTCAACATTTTCAGCAATTAAAACACCCCAACTTGGTTAATTTAATCGAAGTTTTCAAACGGAACAAGAAATTGCATCTGGTATTCGAGCATTGCGAGAGAACTGTTCTTGATGATCTCGAGAAGTACCCAAAAGGGTAAGTCCAAATGCAAGAGTAATGTGCAAAAATGTCATTTCAGATGTCCGGAATCACTTACAAAGAAAATGCTATATCAATTACTTCAAGCCTTAAACTTTTGTCATAGTAGAAACTGTATCCATCGGGACGTGAAACCCGAAAATATTCTGATTACTTACAATGATGTAGTCAAATTGGGGGACTTCGGATTCGCGAGAATAATGAGTAGGTTTTGAGTAGAGTAATCAGACTCTCTTTCAGATACTAATGAGTTGTATACGGATTACGTAGCCACGAGATGGTATCGCAGCCCGGAGTTGTTGGTGGGCGATATCCATTACGGGGCGGCTGTGGATATCTGGGCCGTGGGATGTGTATTCGCCGAGATGTTGACGGGCGATCCTCTTTGGCCAGGAAGGACCGATGTGGATCAACTTTATCTGATCAAACAGACTGTCGGTAAGAGAATTATATTGCCTTGGCTGTCTATTATAATTTTATTTTTTAGGAGACATTTTCCAACGTCATCTTCAAGTTTTTCGTCAAAATCAATACTTTAGAGGGATGAGTATTCCCGAGCCGGATGAATTGCTCGACCTTCCACAGAAATTGCCTCAGGCCAGTTCCGTGGATATTGATTTCCTTCAGGTAAGTCTCTAAATTAATGTAAACTTCCTTTTCAGAAATGTTTCGATCCCAATCCAGACCTCAGATGGTCTTGTTCGGAACTTCTGAAACACGATTACTTCAATGGATTTGTGTTCAGATATCCGGAGGATTCGACTCCCATGAGAAAATTGTCTCCACATCTACCTCAACTGGAGAAGAACTCGATGGATGTGAAGAGAAACAGCCTGCAGAACCAGTACAACAAAGGCATCGACCATGCCAGTTACCTCCCGACAATTTCCTGAATCAAACTGATTTACATTGTATAATATAAGGCGCGTGCGTTCTACATTTTTTCTGACCCCCTCGCATAAAACCCGGAATTCTTGTCTCTTAGCCCTAAAGACAAGGCCTGCGTGTTTTCTGTCTAAAACACGGACAAAAATTTCAAATCTTGTCTGGGATGATAGACAAGGGGCCTGTCCGTTAGCCCGGACAAAAAATCTAACAGTTTGTCTGGTCAACAAACAGAATTTTGCAATTCTTGTCTGTTAGCCAGGGAAACTTAGATTTTCTGTTAGTAACTCAGACAAGAATTCTCAAGCCTCGTCTGAGATACAGACGAAGCAAATTGTCTGCATCCCAGACAACTTTTGCTCACTTTTTGTCTGGCTCTGGACAAGATTCGCCGATTCTTGTCTGAACTCAAATTAGTCTGGACAGAGAACGCGCAAACCTGGTCTGTACGGCTAACAGACAAGAATTGCGGGTTTTCTGCGAGGGGGTCAGAAAAAATGTAGAACCCACGCGCCTTATATATTGACTTAATGTTAAACTTCCTTTCAACTAATTTTTAGAATTACTAGATGCCACTAATCGCAATTTAATTTAATGAACCGATTCATCAGTACAGTAATAATATATACATTAAAATATAAAATACGATAGCCACAGACAGTTATGTTAAGAAAGACATTGGTCCAAGTGATCATTCAGAATCGACAAAGGAAATCTTCGAGGACAGTTGGGGCATGACACTTTTTCATCTGAACGGAGACCAGCCGATTGACGGAACCCAGAATATGATCCTTGAAGAGAAGATACCTGGGATCCTCCCAATCTGACGCCTAACATCCAGATTCGTTTTGTAAATAATCCAAACTTACCCTTCCCAATAAATCCAGAAGATGAACTTAGAACATCATCATCGAGAAATATAATTTCATCCGCCTCGTCTTCAGGGTTTATCTCCTTTTCCGCCATATTCACATTCTCCTTGCCATCTTTAGTGAAGAAGTTCAGTATACTCTGTTGATTACTCGGCCTCCCCGGTTTCTTTATTTTCCCAGTAATCGTTCTCGGAGATTTCTCTTTGACCTTCTTCTTATCGGGTTCTTTTACTTTAGCAAAAATTCCTCCACAAGTCTGTTGATGTTGACTCCACCAAGTATCATTCTTAGAAGGCGCCCGATTCATGGATCGCTTGACATATCCGTAGAAAGGACCTCTACTCTGACAAGGACCATCACATCTCCACCAATGTTGTTGATACAATTTAACCTCGTCGTGGAAGGTATGATAAATGGAGATGTTTATCCCAGCAATTTTATTAATTCGATGCATATTCGCTTGAAATTCGGGGCCATGCCCATCTCTGCCATCAACATTTCCATTAAGAAAAAGGAAGGCATGGATCATCTCGTGCTAAACAAACAATTGTTGACTTGCAGTGTGAAGAATAACAAATAAACAGGAGAATTTAGCCGGTAAAACACACAACTAACCAGTAACGTTTCAACAAAGTCTTTTCTCGATCTCAACTTCAACAAAGGTGCAGACAACCTAATCACGCACATTCTTGACGCTGGTTGGAATGTACAAGTTCCAGCACATCTAAAATATAATCTCAAATAGAACAAAAACCTACCGTTTCATTTGCTTCGACCATTCGACCACACAGCATTGAAGTCTTCCTTGAAAGAATTGATAATCAAACAACTGAAACATTTCATGGAGATCAGGAGTTGGATCGTCGAGTTCAGAAGCAGGATCAGCCAAATTCATCACCTGCTTTTGAGAAGATGTAGCAGGAAGGGAGTTCAGATACGCAACTTGCCCTTCCATCCTTTAACCGCATGAAGAATCGGCCAAAATCGACCATTCCTGACGTGAGATTTTATTTTTATTTTTGTTCGACGACTCGCGCCCACGGCGTGGGTTTCGCAGTCTGCAGAAAAATGAAAAATAAATTCTTGGCTGCAGGGGTCAGGGGTGGACGCCAGGCCCGGCGGCCCGGCCCGATCGGGCCGGGCCTGACTCAAAAATGGAAAATTGAAACCGGGCCGGGCCGGGCCCGAAATTTCCGGTCCGGGCCGCGGGCCTGGGTTTTTCAGGCCAGGCCCGGCTTGGTTTTTATCATAATGCCAAACCGTTGGCATTCATTGTTTTCGTGCCGGGAAAATTTTTTGATAGGGTTGTTGTTGTAGTTTTTCAAGTTCTAACACATTTACAAGCTTTTTTCACGTTTGCTCTCAAAAATAGTGCATATATAATAATGTATTACAATAGCACTACCGGGACCGAAGCTTTTTTTACAAACTTTAGTTCCCAATAGGCGAATAAACATTTATCAGTAATTCTATTGGCAATTTGTTGAAAGAAATCCAATTAACCAAGTAAGAACAAGGACGAAGATGATCCGAAATAGGTCTATTAAAGTCCTTTTGTTGTTATAAACTGTTGTTTTAATGTTTATATGGTCTTGAGCATGTTTGAAGGCATTATACTACCTTGAATAATGTTTGTTTAATCGTTAGACAGTTTCCGACCGAAACAACGGCGGCAATTTGATGAAAATGACTTCAAGTTGACGTCACTGTCAAAATCACAACCCTAGTTATAACAAAACGGCAACGATTTTTTGGCAGGTCGCGCCCCAGCCGGGCTTTCACGGGCCGGGCCGGGCCTGGTTTTTGACGGGCCGGGCCGAGCTTGTAAAAACCTCTATCCGGGCCGGGCCGGGCCGGCCTTTTGACGGACCGGGCTTCGGGCCCAAAATCGGAAAAATAGGTGCCAGTGACCACCCCTGCCAGGGGTGGCCACCAGGCCCGGCCCGGTTTTTATCATAATGCCAAACCGTTGGCATTCATTGTTTTCGTGCCGGGAAAATTGTTTGATGGGATTGTTGTTGTAGTTTTTCAAGTTCTAACACATTTACAAGCTTTTTTTTCACGTTTACTTTCAAAAATAGTGCATGCATTACAATAGCACTACCGGGACCGAAGTTTTTTTTACAAACTTTAGTTCCCAATAGGCTAATAAACATTTATCAGTAATTCTATTTGCAATTTGTTGAAAGAAATCCAATTAACTAAGTAACAAGGACGAAGATGATCCGAAATAGGTCTATTAAAGCCCTTTTGTTGTTATAAACTGTTGTTTTAATGTTTATATGGTCTTGAGCATGTTTGAAGGCATTATACTACCTTGAATAATGTTTGTTTAATCGTTAGACAGTTTCCGACCGAAACAACGGCGGCAATTTGATGAAAATGACTTCAATTTGACGTCACTGTCAAAATCACAACCCTAGTTATAACAAAACGGCAACGATTTTTTGGCAGGTCGCGCCCTAGCCGGGCTTTCACAGGCCGGGCCGGGCCTGGCTTTTGACGGGCCGGGCCGAGCTTGTAAAAACCTCTACCCGGGCCGGGCATTTGGCCCCAAAATCGGAAAAATAGGTGCCAGTGACCACCCCTGAAAATCTACACGGCTTGCCCAAATGGAGAAAAAAACGTCCAATGAAAAATTAGCGACATTTTATACGATGAAATATTTCTAATGTTATTTTATATCAGAATGAGACCCAAACTGCCAATATTGATAGAAATTGGTAGAAAAACTGTTTTACATCAATGCACACATATTATTACCACAAAAATATAATTCTTGAACATTAAATTTAATGAATTTTGGTAAACATGGGTACTGCAAGGATGTTGTAGATCAGATTTGGTTTCATAATAAAAACACGCAATCTTGAATCGTCAACATCGGCGGTTTTGACTTACATACGCGCTAATACTCTGCTTGCCGCGGGCCAAGGGCAAGTAGAGTCATCACTTTGCCTGTGAAATCTCACAAGCTCTGGCAAAAAAACTGAAAAAATGCAGCAAGGGGTTATTATAAGCACCTACCGTGATCTACTGTTTCGAAGCAAATCAAGCCTTACCACCCATCAAATTTTCTCGATATTGATGTATACGTCAACTGTATCAATGATCGGGTGAAACTCAATATTTTTGAACAATGCAGTGCTAAAAATTTGTCTTCTATTGACAAAGCTACATAATAAATGCTATAGCCACACAGAAATACCTTGCCGAAAGCTTATTTTACAGAAATTACAAAATTTGTAATTTTGAGATATTGACTTGCCGTGGGAAACGTTGAAAATGGTCAAAACCTCGGTTCAAGAAGCTAAATTTGAATTATATAGGCTTCGGACGGTGTTTTATGGAACTGTATATAGAGTTTTAAAAATTTAAACCCCTGAGCTTTTTTTGGCGAGTCACATTACATACCCAAAATCATCAATATTCATATTGTGTTAATACGAGCCAAATGAGCATTGATGAGCATCCTTTGATGTTTTAAGAACTGGGAAATACTTAGTCGACCTTCTTCTCCACATTGGGGGTCGTTAAACGATGAAGTTCGAATATGCAAAATATCACCTTAAATCAATGGGAAACGTTGAAGTTTACCAAAAAACTATCTCAGAATCCTGAAAATATACCCTTCAATAAGTTTGCCGTGGAACTAATAGGAAACATTTTGAAAATTATATCATTTGCGAGTGTTGTGGCATGTTGTACTTGGGGACTTGTTTGTCATTCGCACAAATTTTGACAGAAATTTGTTTTCGTAATTTTTTGAAGCTGTAAAAGGTATAAGGCCTAGAGGTAGACTTTCAAGAGTGTTAAGCAACACAAGGAAGCTATGAAATTAGTAATCTTTCACAGAGCACTAGGGCTTCGAAGGTGGACAACTCCGCTATTTGCAGTGGGAAACGTTAAAGTGTATCAAGAAATGACCCAATTAAGATGAAACTTTGTTCTGGAGAATCAACTAAAGGGTCCCCATGGAACTAGTAGAGCACATTTCTTTTATTACATCTGTTCGACCTTATACATGTTGTACAAGGTACGTCAAAATTGCTGACTTTGAGGAGGTCATATTTCCCGATTCAGATAAGAATTTTTCAAGGGTCGGACGCGAGCTGCACAGGGCGTGGACGTTTTTTTCTCCGATGCTAGTCTATTTGGGCAAGCCGTGTCTATCTTGTTATGAATAAACAATGGCTTTACTGGGCTTTCATATTGTATTATCTTTAATTGCTGCTACTTTGTTCAACAAATTTGGTGCTCATTTTACAATTTGTGATAAACTAGTATGGAAAGGGTAAGATAACAGATTTTCGGGCGTACTGGCTTTTAGGTTGAAGTATTTTTGGTTACCAGAGCCCCCAGAGCATATTGATAACAAGAAGTTGAGAAAACGGAATCCGAAAGCTCATGAATTGGATCTTAGACAGAGTGTAATGTGTGTGGACATGAACTTTCTTGTGATGGGAAGATTGACCTTTTACAATTCTTTGGTATGGATGCTCAATTATGGGATTCTGTCGTTGTTGGTTTTTACATTAAGTCAGCTATGGTGTTATCTATTGCCTGCTGATGATTCGACCAATCTTTCCGTCTTGTGGTGTATATTTTCGATATCTTTTTCTTTACAGGTAAGCTATCTCTTACAAAATTCAATGACATTCAGAATCTCTGCAAAATATTGTGGATGAAGATCTCGAAAAGTGAGTTGAGTTCCGAGAGGAACCTAGTGGTTTCCTTCTCCTTGGTCACCTTTCTATTCTTCGCTGTAATTAATATGTTTGGAGATAGAATTCTGAGTAATAATCTTGGTCAAGGTAAGTTTAAAGTTCTTAAAATTATAATTTGCTAGGTTTTGATCTCCTTATGGAGAATTCTCACGTATTGGCATCGAATGTTGATAACTTCGCAATCGGAAAGAGCTCCCCAATCTTGTTGCTTATGTTTGCATCGCTTGTTGCTGCGCTTTTATGTGCCCTTTTAATGCTACCTTTAGTGCAATATTCCTTGTTATTTAAAAGTGCTTCGGAAAGGGAAACTAGTTTTAAAAGGTGAGTGGTCAACTATGATATAATAACGGTCATGATTAAATCTTGACGCAGTATTGTGAAATTTGGAACTTTTTAATAATTCACTTACCCAATCTTTACTTTTTAGTGTATTCCAAAAGCTGGTTTTCATCTTTCCTTATCTTATCCTTCCCCTTTATCTGGCTCCCGTGGAACAGGTCTTCCTCAGTCAAGTTCCAAATCTTCAAGAAGATATATATAGTCTAATCAGAATATCGTTGGTGATCTTCTGGTCTCTCCTTCGTATCTTCACCTTGAAACCTTTGCTCCAAACGTATCTTCTGAATGCCTGGGACAAAGCGCAGGCGTTTACAAAACATGTGGATTCTTTCGAAACGGTAAGAATGACATCTTTATTACGCAACCAAATTGATGAACGAAAATTAGACGAGAAAAGCATTCGAGTTCAAAAAACAACTTTGTAATTTGTTTTCGGGCCTTAGGGCCTGATCGAATGAGTAATCGAGGATTTATTCAAAATAATATTTTATAATATTTACAGCTCCGCAGCCACATCTCCCTTCTGGCGATGACTGCCTTACAATTACTCGCGCCTGCCATTCTGATTCTTTTTGTTAGTCTGGCCGAGATCTCGTTAGGCCAATTATTGGGCCCTAAGGCCATTCGAATAGAAAACAATCTTCATGTGATATTAGACTATCGGGTTCAGCGGATTTTCTGGGCGTATTCCACCTCGATCCTCTTGACTTTACATGTGGTGTTGGCTTCGATCGGGCTGACCTTCTCGTAGTCCATTCGATCTTGTTTTAGGTGATAAATAATAGGAGTCACAATAAAGTGCTTTATGTAATAAAAACATATTTGATATACGGCGTTTTTTGTTATTGCGGACATCTCTTGGATTGGTTACCAGGTTCTTATTACATTTACTTCTCGAGTGTAAAAACTCACAACCTCTTGGCCATTATGTTATACATGGCGGAGGGGGTTCTAATTATTATCTCGCACTGACATGTCTACAAACGAAGGGGAAGTGAATGCTGATAAATAATTAACTAATGACATAACTCATTTCTTTGGCCCTCTGAATCCTGGGAAAGAGTTTCATTAGTTCGGAAACCCTGAAGGCATTCTCTCCTTTTATCCCCTTAGGCTATCATAATAGAGCGATACAAAGCGGCGTCAATTCCGTTTTTAGGGCACTCATCGAATTACTTTAATTGGGTTAAGTAATTACTCGAGAAATTCCTGTTAATATTGTTGTTTATATGAGACGATGTCATCTTGTCAGACGGGGGTGATACCCTACTCGCGGACACCCAACTCGCGAACATACCCAGTTTTGTCATCTTTGATGTTATGTTTTTAAAATTATCGGTCGCGTACTGATCTCGAATTTTTGTAGTTTACACAAAAAATTGTGAGTTTTTGCATCAAGGTTCCATAAAATTGTTGTATTGCGCAACAAATTAAGGAAAAAAAGTCAAGAACAGAAAAAATAATTATGGTTTTTTGAATTCATCGCTCCTGATATTACCTATAATTCGACACTAATCCAAAAATTTATGATTCTGATAATCTGGGACTGATAAGTACAAAAAATCTGTGTCCGCGAGTTGGGTGTCCGCCAGACATGGCAAGGGGGGCCGGGCCGAGGGCCTATCTTTTTTTGGGCTTCCTCGGCCCGGCCCCTTTTTTCAAAAAAAAAATTTGTCTTGCAACGAAAAATTTAGGTGCCAAATTTTTTTTGGCATTTTGTTGTAATTTTTTCGCAAAAAAAATTTTTTGACTACGGTTGTTTAAAGTTTCTCTTGCTTTCACTAGGATTTCGACGATGGATTTGACAGTCGAGCAGCCCATCTGTAGTATTTTATTCACTCTTATGACAATACCTGTGGTTCGATTTTTCGACCTTTAAAAAAATCAAATAAACACCAAAATTTGGGACAAAAAATTTCAGGTTCTGATTATCATTTCCGAATCTTCAAATTTTTGATGCTTTTCAGCTTTTTGCATATATTTCCAATATCTGAACATCTTTTTCGCCAAAAGACAAATCATGGATAATATAAAAAAAAAATCAACAATATCTTGGGTATAGGTTGATCAATTTTTTAATTTTAAAACGTTTTTGGACTAATTCGAGTACTGCGAACAACGTCATGATGTTCGTTTAAAGTAAAAACTTTAAAAAAAAAAGGGCCGTGGCCGGGCCGGGCCCAAGGTACCCCCGGGGCCGGGCCGGGCTTTGGAAATTTTGAAAAGGGCCCAACTTTAAACGGGCCCGGCCCGTTTTGCCATGTCTGGTGTCCGCGAAATGACATGTCCGCTTCTCGGATTCAGGAGTGTTCGTTGACTATTATATTAACTATGCATTCATTGCAATGAAGTTTTTTCAAATATTGCAAAAGTCTCAAAATTCATGAGAGTCTCGGTTTCAGGGAATCAGAAATGCGTTGTCAAGTGAATTGCCGATCTTATTTTAGGATGGATGTATAATATATTTGAGGGAAATCTGACAAAACAGGCGTCCCCTGCCCTCTTGTTTGAAGCCGTTTTCGGAGCGGTTCTTCTTTCCGTAAATTCCACGAAAAGGAGCCGGAAATTATTGAAATGCGATTACCGGCTCTGAGAAAAAAGAAAGCTTGCCTCAGGGCCGAAACTAACAATCCTCGCAACTTTTGCGGAGACTGTAATATAACGCTTTCTTCCTTACGAACTTTTTTCGTCTTTTTTTTGGCTATTTCAAGCAGAGATTTCAAGCAGAATTTCGAAACTGCAGTCATCTTGAACAACATAAACCCTAAGGCATTTTAGAAGAAAGTGACAAACTTTCTGAGAAGATGGCCTCAGGACAGGATCAAGTTTCGAGGAGGTTTGTTTTTTAAAACGGGTTTAGCCTTGCGATCACTCAGCAATGCAAATATCACGTTTACATTTGTTGTTATTCGTTCTGTATAGACAATATGTATAAGGCCTTGTATGTATATGTAGTAAAGCAAAAAAATGGACGACTTGGGGAGTATTTGTCACTCCGGATAAGAGGTGACCTCAAATATGTGTAGAACTTGGAGGAGTTTAGTAAGTCGACAACGTGGATTCAAAATATCTTATCCATTTATTCTGAGTTTAACTTGTTTTTCTTATATATGTAAGTAGTAGAGTTCTGTAAAATAGTAACTTTTTTTTATTTTTTCAACGACCAGTGCTCTTCTATGTAATTAAACGATGGTGCTGATTACGAAAATGGTGTTGATATTTAGTGCTCTTAACTTTTGTCGCTAGAGTGAAGAATAATAGAAATTTTTTTGAAGTGTTTTCATTTAAAAATGGACTTATAGGTAACCCATTTCTAAAGTCATGCATATATTAAATTGGGTTGTTTCCGGAAGCGTTTTGTTAATCGGTAAAGGCTTACTATTTATCAATCTGATACTTTTGTTTTGCATCATACGATGATGAGTATAATTTTTTTAAAAGTTTTTAGTGCCTATAAAATGAAATTATTCAAATGCTCTCTTTCCGAAAACAACCTGGAGTCTATTGGAGCCCCGCGTACATTAAAAATTACCTTGACCTTGTGGAAGTACGAAGTCTACGTGGTAATAAAAGTATTTCCGCGTTCCTTTTGGTGTCCAATGTCATGTCAGGCCACTCATCCGGCTTCAGACATTCAAAAAACACTCAGTTATTCGCTCTAATTAATTAGCTCTCTACTTTTTTATGCGCTTAAAGTAAATCGTTTTTTAACTATATTATCTTCCTAACGTGTCTACATTACCTCGTTATAGGCCCTCAGGGTATTTTTAGCGTTTTTGAAGTGACATTGACACCGGCAATTCGGGTTCCTCTTTATAAAAAAAGAGGTCAAAAAGTCGATTGAATATGTCACTAATATTTTTTGATTGCATTATTTTTATTTTTGAGCTTTTTAGTTTTGTCTGATATTGTACTTGGGTACGTTTTCTTTTCTTGTTAGCATTTTCTTCACATCTCCTTTTGGGCGTCATATCATTTTTAAAACTATGTTTTATATTATCTATCCGAAGTGTTGGTTTTGTTTGCTCTGTTTGCAAAGTACTTGAGGATTTGCCGTTTCCTTTCCCGAGACAAATCTTCTCCCCATATTTCATTTATCCGGTGATAAGGAAGACGCCTCTAAGCGATAAGGAGTGATAAGGACACCAAAGATTGTGATAAGACAAGTGAGAGCGCCTCAGATGAGCGCCGATTCTATGTCCAGATCACCACTTATCACCACAGGGCGGCTGTCTAAAATCAAGACTGCCTGAGGGCATGATTCCCGATGTCCGGGTGATAGATTGGGCCTTTTTCCAAGGCCGTCTTGCGCCCTTCCATTCCCCAAATTGAAGCTGGAACTCGGGGACCCATTACCTCGTTTTTACGCCCCGGTAGAGACCGAGACATTCAGATTCTAATCAGTTGTAATTCCGAGACTCCGGCCTCTTTTGGAGACAGAACTAGTTGAGGTTTTTGTCTGATTTATGTGCCAGCTCTTAAGTGTGTAGGGGTGGTTTTTTACCACAGGTAAACCCACCCTCCTTTCGTTGCACGGCCCTGATTTTAGTCATTTTGAAATTTTGCTTTGAATTTTTGGTTTTTACTATTATTTAAAGGTTACTGTATATGTATGTATTTTTAAGAATTCTTGATGTGTTAAACAATATTTAGCGATAATACATCTATAGCTGCATTGTTTTTTCGTAAGACCTCACACCATCCTATTTTATATGAAATTTAATAAAGTGCGTATATATCATTCTTAAGCTTGTCTCATAATGCAAAGTTAATCCATTCATGATGTCTTGAAACCCGGCATGTCTCATATTAACGTGTCTGCCTCTCCAGGGCCAAGTTTTACACCATGATCAACCATACAAATTCTGCGTTTTCTTTTTCTTTAGCCGATATTGAGTGTTCTCCATTGTTCCTTCAAATAAACATGTTATAAAAAGGTCCTGGCTGTACTTTGGTTATCCGGGAAGTCCATCTTATCGCATCATCATCAATACCGATGAATTTTTTTTTATGAGTGTACGACCTTGAGTCATTCGTATTTTGGAATGTATCACAACCGGCATGCATGTCTCGTGCAGTTTCCTTAATCCAAATTTGGGCCAATTTTCCGTGTCTTTATTTACAGCGGTAAAAGTGTAGCGCTCAATTTAAATAGTATTGTCTGATGCAAATGCGGGACGTCATGTCCAAGGGGTATATTGGGGGTCTGATTAAGCACGGAGAGATTCGACATGCCCTCAGGGCTCGTCGATTTTTCGGAAACTTTGCCCGAGGCACTTCCAGCGCCCTGATTTCGGGTTTTATCACCATTTTGTGGAGTTCGAAACCATCTGGGTTCCGGTCTGCGGAAATGAATCGAGGGAGGATTCGGAGTCAAAGCACCGCCGGGAAACTCAATTCTTGAAGCGGAGAGTCCGGCCGCTCGGCCTGCAGAACGGCGTGACCCCGGATTTTGCAAATCTTATTTTTTGGGTAATTAGCAGTAAGTGTTTGCCTCTTAACGTATAAGATGATCATAAGTATGATTCATTGCTAGTATTAAATAATTGTAATGCTTTTACTTTTATAATGTCATTTTCTTGTGGTCATATAAGCATTCGAAAATTTTTTTTCCCAAAAGCGGCGAATAAGCCGACGCCAACACTGAAAAATTGACGTCGTGTTGTTTTCACCGGATTTTGCACCGGATTTTCGAATTCGGTGCTGAGGTAACCTAAATCTCCGCCCGCTTTTGTCAGAACTCAGCACCGATTTTGCGAATCTGGCGTCGGCTTAAGAATTGAAAAATAACTCAATGCCAATTTTTCAATTTTGGCGTCGGCTTGTTTGTGACCGGATTTTGCGCTTTTGGAAAAAAAATTTTCGAATTCTTATATGACCCCTTTATGTTTAACGAAACGTCTGCGTGACTGTAGTCCGCGTTGTTGCGAAATGCTCCTAACCTCTCACGAATCCCGTTTTCTTGACAATTTTTACATACGCCGTTCTTAGTATTCGAACTTTTGGCAGTTATCTGCCTAATATTTTGGATTTAATAAAACGCGACTTGTATTCCTAAAATTAGCGGCCGCTTTACAGTAGCAGTTCACGGCCGACCTTTAACTCGCTTCTCTCAACTCTTTTTATTTAATTTCTGCTTCGAGGCCAATCATTCGGGCACTCTTTATCAGGAGGGGATAAAATCCTTTTTGAAACAATCCCCGAGATTCTCGAAGACTCACAATGTCCTCTCACAACCACCGAATACAGCAATCAACGCGCTATTCAAAGTTCGGGGACCCGTGGCCATCAAGTCTGGCCCTGAGGCAATACAGTCCTCGGGCGACGTCCTTTTTCCTTTCCAGGTTGCATTTTGAGTGATGTTTAAGATTTGATGAAAGTGAATATAGGATATTTGCATTTTAAATATGTTTAATTAAGGTTAATTCCCGGGCCATTCGTCCAATCTTTGTTCCTTAAGCTTAATTGGCCTCGACTGAAATGTCTGCTGATTATTGAATTTTTTGGAAATTGGTGGTCACCTTCACTTCCAGATATGTAAAATGTTATAACCCTTGCGATTATGCTGTGTGACGTGTTATTTCAGGAGTTCCAAACCTCTCTTTCAACGCTTTTGCCCGGCGATTTCCATTCTTATGAGTTTTTTCAGAACGGACAAAAACGACTGTCTGAATACAGACTCCGACAAGTCATTTTAAAGTTGTCGAGTCTTATACTGTGTTCATTGTCCTTGTATCTCGTTTTATATAGTCTAATCTAATCTCATGGGTTGAAGGGAATTTTAGAAAAGTCATTCTGAGGTTGTAGTTTGCTTGTTGGGGCTTCTCCAAATTTATTTTAATACTGAAGATCTCAAAGTTTCTGTAAAAGGGCATTAATAGCTTATTTCGATGACTGCATCTTTAACTTGAAGTCACGGATAGTATAACATGTAATAGAATCAATAAACGGTCCCCAACTTTTTCTTTGTCTAGTGCAATATCAAATCCTCGTCCTTTAAGGTTCTCCCATTCCCCTATTGTCGGCCTTTATCAAAATATCATCATGTTGCGCTTCCCGCAGAATAAATAATTAATAGAGTTTATCCGTTTCATCCCCATCTTAATCGGGCCTTCAGAATCCCCGTCCCATTTTTTGAAACTTTCGAGTTCCGCACTCTTTTTTCGATGTAATCCCTTTAAGGGGGTCGCGGGGGATAAAGCCCACATATATTATATTACGTCCAGAACGGAGATTTAAACAATCATCCACTTGCTATTAGATTAGGCCGTTCAAATTGTGTTACATTGGACTTTTGCAGATCTTGATGACTAGAAAAAAGAGAGTGCAAAGATAGGAAAGACGGTAGATACGTGATGTAAATGGATATTAATAAGAAGTCTAGGGAGAGCAGGAATACAGGATGATTTAAAGGTCATTACGATCAACTTGTTCGATCGGTTGTACCATATTTGCGAGATTAGCCTTTTAGAAGAGAGTCCAGAAAGAAAGCGTTATATTATTTTATAATACATATACATATATCATTTCCAGATCCCGGAAGACGGGCTTAACCTCTTATTCATGCTTAATCTACGAAAATAATTCTTTTACCTGCAATTGGCGTGTTCTTATCCGTATTTGATTGACTCACTCCGTACGTTTCAGGTGAATGGGCGATCCCGATGTGGAGGACTCGAGGGCAAATGGATTCATCAGTCTCGAAAGGGACTGCATACCCCTTTCAGATATGATCAAGGCCCAGGGCATCGACGACCTCACCAGGTGAGATTACCTTTATTTTTATCCACTCTCCGCTTAATCTCCTCAAAGAATCGAATAATCCTTTGACCCTCTATCTTTAATTCCTATATAATTTGCTAGTTTTCTAAGAACCGCCCTTCTAAAGCCCCTTTTAGACGTCACCGTGACCTGCTTTTGTATTTCATTAATCTAAAAACGCCTTGTCATTCTGAATACTCGAATAAGAAGCCTGAAAATAACTAGATTCTTATATTCAAGGCCCTTTGCAATCGCGTTCATACTCTCTTTTTACATTATCCAAAACCTCCTGGCCATTTTTTGCTGATAATTTTCGGAATTACGTCATTCGACATTGAATGCCCCTGGAATTTGAAGAAATAAATTTATTAAAGACCATGCAAAATTTTTGTCCATCTACCAAATAATATCCACCTGAACTTAAAAGGCTCTGTTTCAGTCGGATGACAGTCCAGGCTCTCTTTGGATTAGTTTATCTTGTTTTATTTGTGCTTGGATTGGTTGGGAATGGTGGTGTTTTTCTGGCAGTTCTACAAAACAAACGACTTCGATCAGCACGGAACATATTCCTTCTAAATCTTATCTTAACAGACATCTTGTTATGTTTGACGGGGATACCAGTAACTCCATGGTATGCTCTGTCCAAGGAATGGGTGTTCGGGTCATTAATGTGTCGATTAATGCCCCTGAGCAACTCTTGTTCCGTCTTTGTTACAAGGTGAGTATTTGCGTAGTTTATTACTCTCGTCTTAAAATAAGTATGTAATTTAAAGAATTTTTGCTGAGCATCTACGTATAATAAGTATTTTTGCATTAAATATGGTTTAACGCCATTCAAATTTTATTATAAAATTTATTTCTTGCAAATTTGATGATTAAAAGTAATCGGAATTTAAAAAGACTTGTTTATCTAGGATTGCCTGAGAACATTAATTTCTGGACAACTGCTTTTCTTGATCCCTGAGACCATTTATTGTTTAAAGTTTTTTCTGATTCGAAAAGAATTTGCCCAGAAAAACAATGAGATTTATGAAGCCTTTGTAGTCTCTAAAGAATACGATGACCTCGTATCACGAGAATCGCATAATTAATTAGAAGTCGAAGATTAGTGGGAATTATTAGGACAAGCACTGTTTTAAAGAAGTGCCTGTTTAATTGGTAATGTAAAAATTTTCATACTTTAATAGAAAATATATTATAGTAGTGGTTTAGAAAGCACAACGCTTTACATATTCCGCTCATTTGAATTACGCTTTCAGTTGGTCGTTGACAGCGATAGCCATCGACAAATTCATGCATATAATCGACCCGACCAGAGAACAGTTTAGTATGAAGTTGGCGGGCATGGTGACTGTCCTCATCTGGGCCGTCTCTACTTGTGCCAACATTCCTTATTTGATGTCCAGTGAATTGGTGGACGGGGCACACTTTGTGCCGGTTAATTCTACTCCTTTTTGTGGCCATTTCTGTGAAGAGACCAACTGGAAAGGAGAATATCGACTTTTCTATGGAACCACTGTCATGGTATTTCAGGTATTCTACCTACTGTACTTTGATTACCGGTCATTCGGATTCCCAATCATTCCGGGCTCTAACTTTGAAAATTTTAGTTTGTGATTCCATTGAGTATCATTATGTATTGTTATTCGAGGATATTTGCCAAAGTCCACAAGGATATGATCATCCAGAATGTCCAGTTCTGCCAAAGTCTCACCAATTCACAACGAGTCGATGCCGAGAAGAGGTGTGTTACATTAGTTCATTGCTTAAAATTCAATAAACTATTTATAATCGTAATGTCATCTTATTACATCAAAATCTTTAGTTTCACCCAAACATGTTTTATCAGATTCTGTTTTTAGAACTGATATTTTGAAATATTGTATTTGGAGACGTATTCTAAATAAATATTTTCAGAAAAAAACGGGTCAACTACATTCTGATAGCCATGGTAGCCACCTTTATCCTGTGCTGGTTCCCCATTACAATTGTGAATCTGGTCAAGGATTTCCGTAAGTTTTTTAAATTGATTGAACTCTTACGTAAGAATTTTACTGAATATCTTTTCTAGAAGTAGAACCGGCTTTTATGACAGCGCAGCCATATCTGTGGCCTTTGATCGCTCATTCCGTGGCCATGTCGATTGTGGTATGGAATCCTTTATTATTCTTCTGGCTGACACGGAAACAGAAACGTTCCCATCTGGGTGGCATCTTGCATACAAGTGAGATCATCACTTCTCTGACCTCTCGGATGCAATCAATTCGATCAACCGCCGGAGATTCTGTTCGTCTGGGCTCAACAAGGTCAGTCCAGCTAAATTCCACGAGGATTAAGGGGAATTAGTCGGTGTGGGAGTAAGAGAATTACAAAGTACACAATAAAAATCAACATGTTCATTAAGCCACACGCATTTTCACACACGGAATTTGTGTTATGTCAATTGAAAAGAGACTTCTCCAGATTTTGGGTCGTCTTGTACGGTAGAATTTTAACATATCGTTTTTTGGCTTATTCTAAATGCATAGGATCCTAGTAACACACATACGGCTACCCTTCATTTGGGACAGATCGGCTATTGGCCTAATACAAGTCGGAGCAAGTATTCGTGAGACTTTTTCGCACCGTGCGGGCATTTACTTTTTCTGTATTAATTTAACAGCTTAAAAATTCTTCTTTTGGGCATTTTTAAACTGTTTGAAATTTCATGTACCCAGCTTGCCGAAGAATGTGTTTGATTGTTGTGGGCGAGGATTAAAAAGAAATTGCATGCGCAAATCCGATTAACTGACCATTGAGATTAATATTTAATTTTTAGGATACGCAGACGAACTCCCAGCGAGAAATGCTGCTCCAGGAACAATTCAGTCCAGTCAAGGCCGTTGATCGTCAGCCAGACGGACAATGGCGCCACTCCAACTGCTCTGCTTACCAAGGCCAGCTCTATGGAGAACAACATGCTCTAGTTGTAAAAGAAGAGCACTTAGGGTCATGGACTGGATGGTATGATATCATCGGTCCACCAAAACACTTACATCTCAATTCCGAATGCAACAAAATTTTATTGTTTCGGGTCGAAAAGCCCTGCCGGGGTTTGCCAAGCACACGAAAAATACGGGTGAGGACAGCGAGAGATGATATCAGCGGACTTTGTATTTATATTCCTGCATTTCCAATCGGGCGATGTCTCTCTTCACCGACGCCAAAAAACAATCAAAACATTTGAAAATTGCTCAATTCGTTTTTAATAATAATAAAACTACTAAATTCGCTGCGTTCTCTACTTTTTCTAAACTCTGTTTACTCGAGATTACGAGTTATTGCACAGAAAAAATTAATCAGGGCGACATGACATCAAATTTTTTAATGACTACATATCATTTTTTCTAATTTTGGGTCTTAAAAGGATGGTGTTTGTCTCGACGAATCTTCTGAACCTGGGATTGCGAATAGCGATGGTATTATTGCCTAAGGGCGCTGATAAATCGGCAGGCAATTTGGAGGGATCTTCAACGTTGGCATCAAACGCTTCTTCAGCGTTGTAGGGAGTGGCATATGCAAGGATGAATCTGAAAAAAGTCCTCAAAATTGCGTAATCATGATTGTTAACCTGTTTTGTTGTAAAAATATTTTGTGGTACCTACTTTCCATCAATCTCAATTTTGCAAACCAATTCGCCGCTGAAATGAATTTTCTGTGCATAATCCTCGAATCCAGTGATTGTCTCAAAAGGAGTATCAAACCTTTCCTCGGCATGTCTCTGGACGGCCGATGTAACAGCTCCAATATTGCAAGTATGGAAGTGGGGATCGGCTTGGAGAGATTTGTAGACATTAACCATCAATTCATTCAACTCCAAACTACAGCAAACATAACCATCTCCATTGTAGAAACACTTGGGAAGGGGAAGATCTTTCTTCGGAGGGTAATAATATTTGGCACTGATCAGTTTGGCGCTGTTGCCTCGAGGTCCTGTTCTGATCTACATTCATTTTATATTTGATCTCATAACCTACTGAGTGCGTTGAAAACCTGGACATCTCCCCGATCAGCTTTGGATTCACCTTATTCCTTTCGGCCTTTGCTTCTTCCTTTACTAAACGGTGTTATTATTGTCGCTCTACTAACCCTTTCTCTCTCTTCTTCCGATTTTGTTTTTTCTCCAGGTTTTTTTATTTCCGGCTGATTGAATGGCGTGGCTCCACTGTACCCATCTTCTCCAGGCCCAGGTCTATCGTAATACCCAGGTTTGGCCCGACCGGTCCCGATTGGTTCATAGCCAGTTTGATCTACATTACCATAATTTGAAGGTCCATATCCGGGACCATGGTTTCCATTGTCATCATATCCTACCCTTGCAAGACTCACCGGGATTTGTCCAGTCGGTTGGCTCGAATAATTATTTTCATGCTCATCATATCCAGTGCTTTTCGGACGATTTTGAGGGTTGTAACCGTCATTATTTTCGTGATTCTGCTTATTTTCGTACCCATTTCCATTAGAACTTCCAAATTCTTGCCCATCATCAGGAATGGGACCTCGAGGTGGGGAAAAAGGCTGATTTTGATCATGGGTAATAGCCCCGGTCGGATGCCGATGATTAGGGTTCGTCTTTGGAGGAAGTCCTACTTTGTGATTGCTCAGATAAGAGGGATCAGCATTATCTCCCCCACCCACTGGTCCCACCAATAATTTGTCCGAATTAAATTTAGAGTCTTTCCCTGCGGCGTCGTGAAGTGTTGGGCCAAACGCTTTTGAGGTCTCGTTAGGATCGATAACCGGAGTTAGTGTCGGTTTTACAGTCTTTGTGATCAAAGTGGGGAGCAGTTTAAAAGTTTTAGTTGCTCCGGGAATTTGAGATATTTTTGTAGTTATTGATGGGATTGTAGATGTTATTAGTGTACTTGTAGAAGCTAATTTTGCAGACGTTTGCGCAAGTGCAATCGAAAGTATTGCCCGAGCGGTAGTTGAGGAAGTTGTTTCGGCTACAGTAAGACTCGTTGGAGATAGTTTTACACCGTTTTGGACGCCTGCCGAATGAGCTCTTGGAATTCTTTGCCCAATTGTATTTGGGGTCGTTAGACGTTTATTAGCGGCTCCAAAGACCCGATATCTCCTAAATCCCTAGAACACACAGATTTGGGAACTTCAACGTACATACTTACAGTAGTAGGACGATTATTCCGAATATTTGGTTCAGGAATCACCTGGGGGCATCTCAAAGGGTTATTGTCTAAATCAAAGAATGATAATGGCCTAATACTTTTGCTTTACCGCCCAAACTGACATAGCTTACCTTTACAGACAGTATCCGATCGTGCTCTCAAGCATATTAGCCCCACACAAATCAACGCCACCCGCACCCGGATCCGCATTTCAACTGAAGTCGACCTAGCCCGAGGGCCTGCCTTTTGTGCAGTACAGACAGAACGATCTCAAAAAAACAAGATATCCAACTAATTCGATTAAAGTCGCCCAAAGCAAGGGTCTTATCAGCCAGAAAAACAAGTCGATCATCGCGCGGCTCTGATGACGATCCGACCGACGTTTTCGTTGCATTGTTATTGTAAGCGCCAAGCAATTAATAAGCGTCAAAAATGACAAATCTTGGCAGACACATCAAAAAAATTGTAGATTGCAAAAATGATATTGAACTTGATAATCAATTATCAATTTGTGGTGATTGCATAACATATCGAATAATCTCATTTGCAAGAAATATCAGGAAGGAGTCTATCAAAATTTTGCGTTTATGTTTTGAATCTTTTTGCGATTTTGCGTTCATTTTTTGAATCCAATCTTGTTACATTACCTCATTAAGGTTTTCAAGTGCCATAGGGATAGTTCAAAATATAAATCACACGAAAAAATCACCTTTATAAAGCCGAGATGTCAACAGATTTTTACCTGCAAAGTCATCAGTGGTTAATCTCGGGCGCATTTCGCCAATGTATAATATGAACGCTTCATTTTCTATTTTATACGAATCCCTATATAAAAGAAGTAATATGTGATTTATTTTTTGGAATGTAAATATTTTTTCTTTTTAAATTCTTTGAGTCATGAGACTTGCGATTGTTATTGATGAGGATTCGTGTACAAACTTTTAAGACATGAATTAATGCTTCCTACGAGCCCCGAATTTGCACCAGAGATCTCTCAACCCCAGCGCTTTTTGAGTTTTCAAGTTTTTCGGACCGAAAATTCTATTTTTCTTTGTCTACACGGGGTCGGGTCATAAGTATGGGAGAAAAGAATCATTCCCGAGTTTTACGAGCTCATGAAGTCTAATTGTAAGGAATTGGATGTGTTTGAAATAAACACTGGCATCGGTCCGCTTATTTTCAATTATCTGACTTTTCTGAAAGGCAGGTTTTGTCGAGGTATTATTTATAATGCTGTTAGAGGAAACCAGAAGATTTTATATTCTTGCCTAAATCCCTGAAAGCGGAGAAAAGTAATGCCGAGTTCTACCGCTCCTTCTAATCTTTTCTTCACTAAAGATATCTGCACAAGGATTAAGTAGGGTTGAGTTAGTTACATGTCCTCGCTTCGGACTTTCACTGACCTTTGTATCTAAAATCACGGGAAATTAGGCTTGTTTTCGGTGGTTCTACCGGCCGTGCGGCCCGCCGCCTCGTGCTTCGGCTGCCTCAGACATTCATTCTCGTTATTGGCACGCCGTCCGAAAAAAGAGGCCTTTCTCGTCTTCGCCCCCAGGCGTTTGCACCCTGAATCAGACCCCTGAAGCGGTACGGCCGTTCTCTCATAATTATAATATTCCGGACTGATAATTATATTGTTTTTTTGGGGATGGAGGAAGGTGACGCTTCTCGCTTAAAGTGATGTCGGGACTATTAAGTGGTCTACTCCTCGGAAGAGACCATGTGTGAAGCTTTGACGATATCCAATACCTCGTGCTATTTCAGAGGCGGCGACCTTCGGCGACATCAGAAGGCCGGCGCAAAATCAAGCTCTCAAACTTTGTGTTTCTACCTCCACAACATCCAACAAAGCATTATTTCTCTGATTCACGGGTTCCTCAGATCCTCGCAGCATATAAAACTACGGGTACCTCTGGAAACATCTATCTTCGGTGAGGGTTTTCTCCATCAGAACACGACGGCTTTCCTTTATATTAAATTGAAGTTGTTTTATAGGAATGAGTCATTCAAATGGAGTATCCACCGGTTGGATAGTCGACAACAGGGTCAGATCGGCTTCTCATGCTGGATCCTGGTATTCTGGGGATGCCGGTGATTTAAACAATCAGCTGGAGAACTGGCTGAAGCAGGTAAAGAAGTCTCCTGGGATTGTGAAGGCTATTATATCACCGTGAGTTGAAATTCTTCTTCTTAAATTCTTATCGATTTAGACATGCCGGATATTCCTATTGCGGTGAAACAGCGGCTTACGCATTCAAGCAGATTACTCCCAATAAAGTGTAAGCGTAATTTTTCGGGTTTAGTAATCACCTTCGTGACAAACAAGTTTTCGTTGCTGTTTCAGAAAACGAGTATTTGTTTTGGGTCCTTCACATGTCGTGTTCTTGAACGGGTGTGCTCTCACGACCTGTGCCAAGTACCGTACTCCTTTTGGAGATCTTGTTGTCGATCAGAAAGTCAACGCTGAATTGGTGGCCACCGAGGCGTTTGAGCCGATGAGTGTGAGAAATGAAGAAGCCGAGCACTCCATCGAGATGCAGATGCCGTTCTTGGCCAAGGTCCTGGGCCACTCCAACTTTACGATCATCCCGGTCTTAGTGGGCTCCTTATCTCAATCCAAACAACATCAGTATGGGAAGATCTTTGCCAAATATCTCGCCGATCCCGACAATTTTTTTGTAATCTCTTCGGACTTTTGTCATTGGGGCCAACGATTCCATTACACCCCTCATTCGAATCACTCCGGCAAATTAATTCATGAAGAAATATCAGACCTAGACCATAGAGTAAGGAAAATATGGTAGTTCTGAGATCAGTAAATATGTTGTTTTTGCAGGGTATGACCGCCATTACCTCTCTGAATCCGCCAGTGTTCAACGATTATCTGAAGGAGACCCAGAACACGATCTGTGGCCGAAATCCTATCTCGGTGATGCTCCAGGCGGCCGAATATTTCCGGCAAATGAATAATCACACAGCGGAATTCAAATTCCTCCGTTATTCTCAATCAAACAGCGTGAGTTTGTTGCTTTCGATGACAATTTGAGTTAAGAAAAGATGAAATTATGATTTCACGATGTTTTAAACCTTGAATACCTTCGCACGAAGTGAAGCTTTTTGCGCAGCTTGTCTGCCGATTTTAGATTCAAGTACCTGTGAAACATTTTGCGACGCGAGGCGGGAATCTCCAGATTTTGACAAAGTTCTTTCGAATTAATAACGCACAAGCGCTCTCCGCTATATCTCCGCCACCGCAAAAAAATTTTACTTTGCGTATAAAGCCGGGCAGACAAGCTAAAAAAACTACATAAAAATATACTTCTAGCCTCATCTCGAACCAAGTTATTCAAAGTTTAAAACTGTCAGAATTCTTGAGACACCGTGTATAATATTTCGATTTCAGTGCCGTTCCTTAAGTGATTCATCGGTTTCATACGCTGCAGGGGCCTTATTCATTCAGCCCAAGTGATAAGATTTCCAATTTTCAGAACATGTACATGTCCAAAAACAAAAGACGAGGATTTTTTTTATAATTAATTAAAACCTTTTATGTCATAACAACTAAACAAGTGACTAAATAGTTGTATTATTAGACCACATGAACTCTCTTTGTCGATTTTTCCCATAAAGTGTAGATTAATTTCTCCATGGAACCGTATCGACCAAAGATGTAGAGGTAATTGAGGATGAGAAAGACCACAGTACACTAAATCTTACTCATAACCTTTAAAATAATTTGGATTTACCTGCACAAAGGGCATGAAAGTAATGTGATAAAAGTAGACACTGACCATCGACACCCAAAAACAAAGTCCGTAGAAGACAACTGCGTTCTGTTTGAAGTCGTCACGCAACTGCAATGCCACAATATACCTAAATAAGTCCTCATACCCAAATGAATCCGTCATCACAGTTGAACTGGCGCTTATTTTTTGCTTTTTGTGAGTAGAATTCTTCGAGGCGTTGTTCTTTTTCATACCATACCCTGAATTCATTTAGTTATGTGCAAATGTTTGTTGGGTTAAATCCAATAATTTTCTTACTGATGAAGCCAATGGTTTAATTCCCCTTCATTTTTTGGCAATTCGCTAACATGGTATCTTTTGATGTGATAATGTACTTCACTGGGTAGACTCCCTTTTATCACCATGTCTGTTTCATTTTGTACAATACCCTGTGGATATGCCACTGTCACGTCATAAACATATTCGAGGTAGTTATCTGAAAAAATGACAATATATTTTTTTCCTCTCCCGTTAGCTGTCTTATAATCAAAGGAGAAAGAAAGAGATAGAGAGCGTGTCATTCTGGCCGAGTGGTCTAAGGCGCTGCGTTCAGGTCGCAGTCCTCTTCGGAGGGCGCAGGTTCGAATCCTGCGGATGACAGAAAACTTTTGTATTTATTACGTTTTTCAAAGTAAGACTTTTCGTTCGTCGTTAGGCGAGAAATCCAGTTTGGCACCATGAACTTCTTCATTTTATGCAGTTTTTACACCGTGCATAAAAATGTCACCGCTACATAAGCTTTTCCCAACTGCGTCGCCGACAGTCCGCAAGCACCGTGCGCCGTCGCGCAAAAAACTTGTCGCGCGACGACGAGTAAAATTCAGGGTGTGCTGCGACCACGCACAGTGTGAAAAGCATTGTTTTTAAAACACGCTTTCTGAGTGAGTGTAGCAGCCGTGAACAGAAAAATTCGACCTCGGGTATTCTGTGTTAATGTGACCATGCGTGTCCTAGAAGACCATAGGCAAAATATTTTTGCCGACTTCGACCGTTACCATAGTTATTTTTACAATTTATTTTTTTTAAAGTAATCTTTTATAAATCAGTAATGGACTCGCAGAAATTCATGAAATAATAAATAGTTTTCGCAATTTCTATTTTCTTTTCGGTATTTGCACCCACACGGAATCGAACCCGGGTCGCTGGATTGGTAGTTCTGACCGACAACCACTATACCATGAAAAATGCCGTACCACTTTTTGGACTTTTTTAAAATGTTTCTAGGGCAGAATTTTATGCTGATTAACACGTCTAAAAATCAGCTGTGGGTTTTCAGAAACAAAATTTTACGGCCGATTTTTAGCGGTCGAACTGTTAGTTTGTTATGTTACAGTAATATAAGTGAGTCAAAACCACTTTTTTGAATTCCACCACATGTGCAAAAACATAAGTATTCATCATTTCATGAAGGGCACGTATGGTCACATTAACGCAGAAAACCCGAAGTCGATTTTTTCTATGTCCCAGCCTAACGGTTGCTTCACTGACTCAGAAATCGTGTTTTAAAAGAGCAGACAATGCACAGTGCGATCTCGTTTCGCACCCCGCCGATTTTTTGTCGCGCAAAGGCACTTCGCGACGCCGACCGGACCGTACGAAGGGGATTGAAACCGGAGTCCGGTTTTCTTTCAAAATGAAGTGTGACATCTTATACGATAAAAATCGCTATGGCAACTCGGGTCAGGGACAGCTCGGGTCAGCGGCAAATCATATGTACTAGTAAAATTCGGAATGTTTTCGCTTCGGGATACAAAAACAATGACCAGAGATGGTGCATGTTTGTTTAGAGCTCTCTTTTGGCATCTCAGGAACTCAGAAAAATCGCTTAGGAATCCGGCAACTGTGCAGCATGGATTTTCTAAGACAGAAAATTGAAAATGAAGCCTACGAGTCTTCAATACACATCAGTGGTGTTGCGGCCGACTGACCAGACGTTACAACTATAGCGGAATATATTTCTTTCATGGAAAACCCCATAGTTGCTGATCCCACTTGGAAATCTTTATTTTCTCTGCTATATTCGATTTTCACGTTTACATATATGATACGTCTTATCCTAACCGTGAACAGTGGAACTGGATGAACCTATGCTCCAGAACAATAAACATGGCGATAAACTTGTTATTTGCATACCATCATTACGACTATTCTTATTCCACCCTCTGGAACTGTCTGCTTTGAAACTGTTTTCTAAATAAAAATCCTTTCTTTGTATCCCAAAGCGAAACACCCTTTTCGCACAGTGCAACTTTACGAAAGCCCTTTACACTGTGCAAAATTTCAGGCGCCGACGCTGCGACGCAGTTGAAACTTGCTTACGTCACAGCGATTGCCAATGCACTGTGAAAAAACCAAAGAAAGGTCAAATGCACCGTGCAGATATTTCTGCGACATGCACCGTGAGAAAACATCGCTCGCATCCTAACCTTTTTTGTAGAGTGCATGTCAGGAAAATCACTCTAGCGACTTGCCTAGTATTAGTTCAGCACAATTATGACTCAAAAACACGGATTATGACCCCAGATCGAACACAGTGTATAACGGTTTTTTCAAGTTTGCACTGTGCATTCCAGACAGAAATGCACGCGTTAGTGAAGAGGGGTACAATGCACTGTGCATTTGCGGGAAGGCAAAGAAAGACTACGCCCCATTGAAAAGGCGTTGTACTCCTTACCAAATGTTTTTATTTTTCGATATTTTTTTACTTACAAGTATACACTTACTTCTTCTCATTTCCTTTACCAAGTGCAAAAAACCCGCCGAACGTGGGTACAACACGTTCTTGAGTTCCCTTAATCCATTTTTCTTGGCAAATTCATTGCTTCTATTCAATGTAAATGAAGTCCTGTCAGTGCCCTCAGGGAACATTAGAATCTGGTACGGTCTTTCCATGTCACTGTAATATTCAACAGCCCTGGTCATCCGGGGTAGATCGACTTCGAGGTCTCTTTTCAGGAATATGAATTGTTGGACTTGCATTCCAAAGCCTAAAAGTAAGAGTTCGAATAGTAATCACGCACAATACCGACTCCGGGAATGTGCTTCAGTAACTGTTTCAATGCTATTTTGTTAGAAGTTGACAGCCAGGGATTCATTCTCCATAGAACCAGCCAATAATACATCCAGTCCAGGCGTGTCCGATGGTTCATCACAACTACAGCTGGACTCCCATACAAAACTTCATCGCCCGTCACTCTGACCTTGATCCTGAATACAAATTTGAGGAAGAACTGAAATCAGTGTGCTATTGTATGCGTTTAACTGTCTTTGATATAGATTGTATAAATTCAGGATTACCAAAGGGATGACCATCCAGAAAGTGGCCGCCCGATCCATCAGATCTCTCCATAATCGATGCTTATTCAGGACTGTGATCAATGGCAACGACAAAGTGATGATGTAATTGCCGAACAATGAGGTCAAAAACACAACAAACGCGAACGAAGCCCCGACAATGGGGCCGATGATTTTCTTCGTCTTCTGAAACATCCCTATCTCGATGTTCAAGGTCGAGAAAAGCGAAAGAAATCAAAATTCGAAAGACTTTCAGACGAGTTCATCCAGCTGACGGGAGAAACGCAAAAGAAGGGATAAAATCCACAGAAACTCGGGATGACCTGAATTGAACGCCGCGTGGAGGGATACCACGAAGAGTGACGGCACCCCGCGATCAAGAGTAATTCCCATCGTTTATGAGTTTAACTCAGCATTTAAACTTTGATTTGAGGGTAATTATGCAATCGAGAGGTGATTCCATTAGATCAAGAAACGATACTTTTCATCTGGTTATGCACAATTAGACCGGCATCTGCTAAAATTACACTTAATTTGCGTCATCAGCAGGACTAATTGTTGTGCCGCACTTGTAAACCAAGTAAACATTACTATTGTGAGTAAATTAAAGTGTTATTCAAACATCGGTTTACCTCTGCTAACAAATAAGTAAGCAACATTTACAGTCTCTTTCCACCTAAAATGTCCTTAGTTCATCCACCCAACCTTTGAATCACATGTAAAATGCCGTTTAGTAAAACTGGCAAATTTTGGGCTTTCTGCAGAGGTACTACTACCACTATTATTTTATACATAACTACTTCGTAGATTTAAGCAGTAAAATTATACTTATTAGTCATTATTATCTACTTCCATGCCCTACTTTTAAAAAATCATGCTTTCTATAAAAAAAATAATTTCTTTATGGGTGAAAATGTATGTTTTCAAAGCCTTTTTAATTCTGGACAAAATATTTTTCCGTAAATATAATAAAGGACAAACCTCTATCCCAGCTACATCTCACCACCTTGCATTTGAATCCCGCCACGAAAACTAAGAAGAGTCAAAGCGTTTTTCTTCGAAGTCAAGGAAAAAGAGCGCGTGATTTCACAACGAGGTGTCAAGAACAAGTTGAATGTGGCGTAATGCCTTGGATAAATCCTAAACTTTTGCTTTCTAAATGTGGGAAGATTAACATACCTATAAAACAAGCGAAAGAATAAAATGAATTACTGTTGTTTTGATGTTTTCGGACAATAATCTTCATTGGTTGCTAGGGTGTTTACGATCTAATGGATGCGGCAAACATTGTTTTCAGGTCATAAGTTATGACTCGGATCATATTACACTTGATATCTGATGAATGAATATGCTCCATCCTTTAAGGGTTTGATTACTTCTTTTTGTATGAATCTTCGCGGTGTGTATATTACGGGTTTAGTTGCTGTTCTAATGTTATTATTTCAGGAATTTTGTGAGCGCGGATTTTCCGCAAGTGTGAGGAGTGAGAGTGTGTGTGTTGTAATATTTATTATTGGTAATTATTTCTGTGAGTTTGAGAAGAAGAGAAAGGTGTTTCTTGGCTTTTTCTTGCAATTGCCATTTGAGGCCACACAAAATGTAAGTTATTGAAATTTTTATTTTTGGTCTAATAATCTAGAAATTTTCTCCATTTCAAGCAAAAGCTGCCATTTTCTAACAAAACGCTTGAATGTATTTTTTATTTTGAGGTCTCTTAGCTAAATTGTCTGTATTTAGAAAAAAATGTCAGTTGCGACCGCCGAACTAGGTGTAATTGAACAGGCCCGCACCGGATTGGACCCTTCGGGCGAAAAGATCGATGTGGAAACCTTGGATCAAGTGGTGATGATTATGAATAAGAGTGCTGGAGAACAACAACGAGCCGCTTCGGAACTTCTGAGTGCATTTAAAACTGATGCTCGGTCCTGGACTAAGGTGGATGCCATCCTCGAATACTCGAAACACGTCGAAACCAAATATTTTGGACTCCAAATCCTGGAACAACTAATCCAAACCAAATGGAAGAGTCTCCCGAGAGATCAGTGTGAAGGCATCAAGGGTTATATCGTCTCCAAGATCCTCGAAATTAGCTCTAATGAAATTACCGACGAAGGAACAAGACTGCTTCTCCAAAAGTTCAACCTGGTTCTAGTACAAGTAAGATTTTTAAGAGTTTTATCTTCTATATTTAGATTGTCAAATTCGAATGGCCTAGACATTGGCCAAGCTTTATCATGGATATCGTCGGCTCTTCACGGAATTCCCAGTACATTTGTATGAATAATATGGAGATCCTTCGACTGCTCAGCGAAGAGGTTTTTGACTATGACACCAATCTGACAACCTCCAAAGCCGCCTTTCTTAAACAAGAGTTTTGTTCCCAGTTCCAAGCTGTTCACACTCTTTGCTTGGAGATTTTGCAGTCTTCGGACAACGCCGACCTTGTTTATGCTACTCTCAGGACGCTTCATGGATTTCTTTCTTGGGCTCCAGTGGGATTTATCTTTGAGAACAGTCTGATTGAGTTGATTACTGGTCGTGTGAGTAATTTACCTTATACTTATTGCTTTAAACGACGAGTACAATGTTGTTTTCAGTTTATGCCGTTCCCAAACTTCCGTTCTCTCTGTGTCCAATGTCTGATCGAAATCTCGGGCATTGATATCTCTGGGGAGCCCAGATATGGGGTGCGTTTGGATATCATGTTCAAGAATGTGATGAGTGTCCTTTCGGACCAGATTCCTATCGAAACTAATATCGCCGATTCATACTCTCGAGGTCAGAATGCCGACCAGCAGCTAATCTCAAACCTTGCTTTGTTCCTGGCCACATATCTCCGCAAACATTGTTCTATCTGTGAGATCCTCGAGGACAGACCGGAGGCATCTCGGGCTGAGACTAAAGCCGCTCATGCTTTGGCATTGAAGTACGTTTAGAATAAGCCATGGCCCTCGGGTCGGACCGAAAATCGTGGCCCATCGGCAGGAGTAAGCATGGCAGCAAACCGGGCCTGCTCGGGTAGAGATTTCAAAGCCGCGCCTGAAAAATTTTGAAAGCCCGGCCCGGTCGGCCCGCCAAATTTTTATACTAGGTTGGCAAAAAAGAAATTGGGAAATAAAAATTAAATTTTAAGGCAAATTTTTGCGAAAGGCAAGGATTTCTTCCTGAATTTTACATAACCTATATATATAATAGTATCCATAGCGCAGGTATTGCTTGACCGTTTATATGAATTACTAAATTTCCACAAGCTTTTTACTACACGGTACAAAAATATAATAACTTTTTCATAGGTTTTCCGGGAAAACCCCAGGCCGGAAAATTTGGGAAAGCCCGGGGCCATGCGAAGGCAGGAGGGGGTCGGCCTGGCCCGTTCCAAGTTTTCTTCGACCCGCTATCGTATTTTTTAAAGTAAAAAAACATTAAACTACAAAAAATTTCAAAACTAAAAACGGGTGCTAAACCAATCCATTTTTACTTTCGCTATCATTTGGTACACTTACAGAAAAAAATTCTTTTGTTTTTCCAATTTTAATGTACAATTTTGTCGTTTTTCTATAAGCTCAATTTGCCAGGCCGAAACTACGTTTCAAATTTGCTCGTTTTTGGGGCCATTTGAATGTAATTTTTAATTTTATCATTTTTAGATATCTTCTCAAGATCAGTGAGGTTGAAGATACGGAGGTGTTCAAGATTTGCTTGGATTATTGGAACTGGCTATGTGCCGAGCTCTTCAGAGAGTCTCCATTCGAAGCATTGCAAGCCAATCTTCTGGATGCCCTTCGGTTGATGAGAGAGAACAACAGTGAAAATCCACGGCGTCGTCTCTACTCGAGTGTTCTATCTGATCTCAGAATGTTGATGATTTCCAGAATGGCCAAGCCCGAAGAAGTTATTGTAGTGGTGAATGAAAACAACGAAGCTGTGAGAGAATTGGTCAAGGATACCGACTCTATCGTCCTCTACAAGACTATGAGAGAAACTCTGGTCTTCTTGACACATTTGGACTACAGAGACACGGAAACCAAGATGATCGAGAAACTTCAACAACAAGTTAATGGAAACGAATTCTCTTGGAAGAATCTAAACACTCTCTGCTGGGCCATCGGATCCATCTCTGGGGCCATGAGAGAAGAGGATGAAAGACGTTTCTTGGTTACCGTAATCAGAGATTTGCTTGGACTTTGTGAACAGAAAAGAGGAAAGAATAATAAAGCCGTTATTGCCTCCAACATCATGTATGTGGTTGGGCAATATCCGCGATTCTTGAGAGCCCATTGGAGATTCTTGAAGACTGTTATCAACAAACTTTTTGAATTCATGCATGAGTCACATGAGGGAGTTCAAGTTAGTTTGAATTTGATCTGATTTGATAAGATTTTTTTTAGGACATGGCCTGCGATACTTTCATCAAGATTGTGGTCAAATGCAAAACACACTTTACTTGTATTCAAGGTGGAGAAACTCAAGCCTTTGTTGATGAGATCCTTCACAATCTGAACACTATTATATGTGACCTGTCTCAACCCCAAGTTCATGTTTTTTACGAAGCCATGGGACATATTATCTCCAGTGAGACCGACGAAAATAATCAGGCTCGTCTCATCGAAGGCCTAATGACAGTCCCCAACAGAATATGGGCTGAGATCGTTGAGCATGTCTCCGGGAATACCCAGATGTTTTATGATCAAGATGTACTCAGAAATCTGATCCACATCCTCAAGACTAATGTGGCTGCTTGCAAATCTGTCGGAGCCCCCTTCTACACTCAGATCAACCACATCTTTAACGAGACCATAGTCATTTACAGACTCATCTCCTCTTTCATTAACACTTTGGTCAGCGAACAAGGCCCTGAAGTATTGAAGCAGCCAATTGTAAAGTTAATGAGAGCTGTGAAGAGGGAAGTCCTGACTCTTCTTTCTACTTGGATCGCCAGATCCAATGTCGCCAGAAGTGATGATTTGAGAAGATTGGGAATGGGAAATGGGCAGACCATTATCGACAGAATGAGTGAGCTTGTGATCACTCCCTTATTTGACACCATCCTCGAGGATTACAGAACTGGAGTACCCGACTCCAGAGAGCCTAAAGTGTTGTCTTTGTTGTCAATTACCATCGTCAGCTTTAGTGTACGTCCTTTCTTTTTGTATTTGAAGTTGTTTTAGGAAAAATTCTCCGGGTATTTGGAAAGAATGATGGAGATCGTCTTCATGCCCACCTTGGAGATGATTCAAGCGGAGACCTCCCAATATCCGGAACATCGCGTCAATTTCTTCCAGATGGTTCAGGCAGCGACAACCTCTTGCTTTGATGTTGTAATTAAGCTCCCTGAGAAGATGCTTTCTCTGATCGTCCAATCTCTTCTTTGGGCGCTTCAACATACCATCAGAACAGTCGCCGAAATTGGAATCCAAATGATCACCGAATTGATCAAAAGACTTCGAGAATATCCCAGCGAGACCATGAGGCAAAAATTCTATCAGACTTACTACGTCGAGATGCTGACTCATGTCATGGGAATTGTGACAGATCACAATCAGGTACCTTTTGTTGGGCTGGGTAACTTGGCCGAGGCTGTTTGTCAACTATTCATCTGTGCCGAGAGTGATATCACTGTCAGTCTGTCCCCGAATCATAGTAATGTCGAGTTTATCGCTGATTCCATGGCTCAAATCCTTCAAAGCCACTTCACCAACTTGAATGGGTTCGTTGTCATATAAGATTCTTTATAGTTCGTGTTATTTTCCAGGGACCAGATTAGAGTCGCCATCAAAGGGTTCTTCTCATACAACAGAGTTCAACCAAAAATGAGAGATCACATTCGGGATTTCTTGGTTCAGATAAAGGTAATAGTTGTTTAAAGTATGAAACTGTTTGTTTAGGAAGATGCTGGTGCTGATACTGCTGATCTATTCCTAGAAGAGAAGGAAAAGGAAATCCAGAGAATGCAAGAAGAAAAGAACCAAGTTCCCGGAATCCAGAATCCCCACGAAATCGATGAAGAAATGGCCTAGGTGTGAGACAAGAGGAAAGTCCGAATTCATCTTCTCAATTCTTAATTTGTCCTTTTTTGTGAATTATATGATAATTGTCGATAAGGTTATTTGTGTTATTCTGTTTCTATCTATAAAGCAAACTCATTCCCTTATAAACCAATAATTATTATGTATTTTGTTACATCTCCTACTCTGATCTTAAAGGTATTTCAATACCTTTCCTTTCTGATGTCGTCGTAGAAAACTTGGCTCATAAACAATTTTTCACAGGAGGGATTTCGTTTCTTGTCCTAATACTCACAAACAAATCAGTTCGCGGTTGGAACCGCCAAGAAACATCTCTCCGAGTAGAAATATATAGTTCTTATTTCTGACGGTATACCAAAAAAACAAGAATTCAAGCGCCTATTCAAACGATTGTTGATGAACAATATTTTATTAACTAGTAAGAATGTTTTAGTTGAATGGAACAATAAAAAATACAAAATAAGTTAAGCTTGATGTGGATAATATTGGTTTCGACCAGCTTGCTGTTGGGGCTGGCCAGCGCCACCTGCGGGTCTTCCCTTCATTTGTTGCTCGATGATGGCTGCCTGTTCGTGCATTCCAACGGATCGATAGTAATCTGCCCATTGAGCCGAGTAGTCGGGTTGACCAGTTTGAGGGTTGATTTGTGCGTTTTGGCCTGGTTGAGCCTGAGCTGCTGGCTGTGCTGTTTGAGCAGCTTGATAAGCTGGAGCACCACCGCCATATTGATTGTTACCACCGCCTGCAAGAGAAAAATATCAAAAAATGATTTTAACAAGGAAAGTACTTCAGGTGGGGCTCTTACCTTTTAACGAGACATGTCTGAAAAAATGCGCTGAACTGCAAAAGTTGGCTCGGCCCAAAAGAGAAATCGAACCCGCGCGGCACCCCTCTTGATTTTCAAACCACCGCATTAATCACCCGCGGTGTGGCCCTCTTCCAAGGCCAAAAACGCTTTTTACCGTGCGGCTTTTCGGTAGTGAAAACTTGTTTTTGGCCTAGTTTTAGGGATTTTTCGGGCCTTAAACCCAAAACTGGGCAGCTAATTTTTACATATCCTTAATCAGCGCATTTTTTGAGATACGTCTCGTTAAAAAGTAGGAGCCACGCCTGCAGTACTTTCCTTGTAAAATATAAGGGCAATATAAACTACTTACCGTAGCCATTTTGAGACCATTGATTCTGATATTGATCTCCGGAGCCTCCGTACTGCGAACTCTGGTATTGCCCTCCAGTTTGAGCAGCAGCTCCCATTGGAGGCACCGGTGTTCCTGGCGGAATGTCTCCAACCTTAATGCGAATAATGTGCTGAGCACAATGGATGTTATACGGAGATCCCTTGATGACAAACACCTTCTCAGTGGCATTTGGAGGAGGGTCACGGGACAACTCGACATGAGCTCCGGATTCATTGCAGATTTGCTTAATGGTCTCCCCGCCTTTTCCAATGACCAGACCAGTCTTGTTAGCAGGTACATGCATCAAACAGACCTCGGTCGCTTGGTTGCCGGAGGATCTTTGAACCAAATCCCAGATCATTTGAGTGGCTCGTGTGATCTGTTCAGGAGTTCCTTGAACAACAGCACATCTCTCCAAAGCATTCGGATCTTCTAAAAAAACATAAAAATTGAGTTGAGAAGAAATCATATAACCAAAAATTCAATTTTGTTTGTACGAACAAAAAATAAGAGAAAATTGACTCAATCGATAAGTTCTCCATAATTTTGGTTCATACTTGTTCTAGCGTCCTTATGACACCTAATAATTGAGATGGTCGCAACTCCGATTCAAATAAATCACAAAAAACTTGCTCATTAAAAGAACGAGAAGGCCAACAATTATTTGGCTCTTAGAAAACGCAAACGAATTATCTTTCAAAAGAACATAACCTACCATCAGGCTTGAATTGAATCTTAGTGTTTGATTCCTGAGCAAGTCTCTTAATTGTCTCTCCACCCTTCCCAATGATAATACCAACAGCAGAACGCGGAACGATCACTTCTCCAACTGACTTCTGTTGAATCATGGATGTAATCGAAGAGGCGTTGCCACCCTCACTGATCAGTTGTTCTACCGCCCTCTTGCATTGCTCCACTTTATCAGGAGATCCAGAAATTCTCAAGGTCTTAGGATGTTGAGAAACATGCTGACTCTCTTGAACCAACAACATTTTGCATCCAATTTGTTCCTAAAAACGAAATGAATAACAATTGTCTTCTTACCTGAAGTCCCTTGATGGTTTCTCCACTCTTGCCAATAATTAGGCCACATTTATTTCCAGGGATTAGCATTTCATGGGTGATGGTAGGTTGCCCAATTCCAGGAAAGCTTTGTTGAGGAATTCCATTGGCTCCAGTTTGCTTCTTGCTGATCACATCTCCAATCAATTGCTTGGCCCGATCAATACAAGTTCTAGACCCATGCAGAGTGCACACTCGAAATCCCTTTCCCTGTGCATCTTGAGCCATCTGGACTCGACATCCGGACTGCTGTTGGATGTTGGAGATCTGCTCTCCACCTCTTCCAATGACAAGTCCGACCACGTTCTCGGGAATCTGGATTGTGTCCATCAAAGGTTCGTTCAACTGCCCACCCATTCCCAAGCCAGCCATTTCACCGTTTGGTCGTTTAGCTGGGTGCACTAAAATTGAGGTATTACTTATTGCCCAAACATTAAAAAAACACTATTCTAAAGGCACAGCTAATAACATCTACGATAAGCCAAAAAAAATCACCCAAACCCACAAGAAGAATTATAAATATGTAATAAAGTAAATGTAAAAGTTAAACAAACGCATCAATCATAAGAATAATAATACGAAATGTGGTCGCGAATAAATAAAATCCTCGTTACACGTACAATTCAAATCGTCAGAACTTGGTCGCTTGATGGAGCCGTTTGATTGATTATGGACAGTAGAGAGCTAAACAAATATAATATCAAAGGGAGTGTTTTCTTGTAGTCAAATTTCTTTCTGAATCAATTATAATATAACTTTTAAAACACAATTTTCAAAAAATTTAGCGATTATATTGTCGATGTCCCAAAATCCCAATTAAAGTTTGAAATATGATATTCAACAGCGGAAAATACATTTCATGTAAATATAACATCATAATACATGCATCACATAGTCAATGGCAATGTAAATATCAATAAATAAATGCATTTCCGAACAAGTATATCCACTAAATCATAAATTTGAGAGTAAATCATGCAAAATTTAGATAAATCCCATTTGTTGAACATTTGAAAGCAGGAAATAGCTAAGGGAAAAAGGACTGACCTGTTTAACACGGTGCAATGGGTCAGTGATTCCTTCGTTGGTGATAGCTCCGCTGGACATAACTCAGAATACCATTCAAATTCGAGGATTTCAGAGCCTCAAGATGACGCCAGAAACAGTACGAATATGCTGAAAACAGAAGAATATTAAAATTCTTTTGCACGAATTTAGAAGGTACATTACGCTAGAGCAACGGAATTGGCAAGAGCAAGTGAACTGACCTGATTGATATGCTCGCACTGCTGCTTACCTTGCTATCTTTCTCTGCGGTCAGCTGCAGAATGAACGCGAATCGATGAAAAAGGCGGTACCGTGGAGTTGGCCATTTGTTTTCGTGGTGGGATTCAGATTAATACAAAGCGTATGGATCTCAGCATAAGAACCCTGCGGGGATTTAATACATTTAAACTCGTTAAAAAGAAGCATTAATAAAAATTTTTTTTCCGATCATAACCAAGTTTGTGCATTCCCTACTCCCGTTCCTGCATTGGCCGCCATCAACAAATTTTCCATAAATCGATAGTGACATTTTGCCTCAACAGAAGATTTTTATTTTTTCTATTTTCAACGATTCCAGCAGGCTAGTAGTGTTAGTTACGCTGTTGAGTTTGTGTTTCCAGATTTAGAAATGGATGATCCACTTCTTTTGTTCCGGGATTATGTGCAAAATCGGATTTCCATGAAAGAAATGAATGTGGTAAGTTACTTCCTAAATGATTTTTGTGACTTTAGAATGGACAACTTTACTATGTATTCGGGGAAACAGCATTTCCGGCCAATTGTAATACGGCTCTTCAAGTTCTTGGTCAAGACAGGGTGTTCTACACGTTGGAAGCTATAATTCATTGTTGGAATATGAGGGAAAGAGAACACAACTTCTACGTGAGAGAGGTATCTGGGAAAAGTATTCAAGTGGTAACTCTTCTGCAAAGGCAAGATCATATTTCTATTGGAACTTGTCTTTAGACGAAAATTGACTTCTTATTTGGCTGGAGACACAGATTCGGTTATGGGATTGGTTCCGAATGCTCCATATTCGGCTGGTATTCCTTTATCCCAACTTGAAAAGCTCACTGAGGAGCACAACGAACCTGAAGCTAAGAGATTGAAGCTGTCCCAAACGTATGTCTTTGAGTTTTGATTGTTTTCTCTGTTTTGGGACTACAATACTATAAAATTTTAAGCGACAATGACAATTCATGCAATACGACTTTGAACTTTGACACAAAAATGGAAATGGATAGTCAACACAGTCAAGATGAAGGAATCCGAGCATTAAATGCTGATTTAGATGCTGATAAGATTGCTCAGCTAAGGAATAGAGTCAAAAAGAATCTGAAGAAGGCACCTGTTAATCTCGCCGAAGATGTGTATGATCCAATTGCCGAGTTTCCATTCGAAGATGCCTCTGAAGATGAAGTCGGAATGGCATTGAAAGAGACCGAGACGCCTGGTTGTTCAAGAATACAAATATATAACTGTGAAGGATTAGATCTGGAGTCAGTCATGGAACATATTACAGAGGAAATTGTATGTTTTGAATTATAATCTTTGATCAAATATTTAGAACAAGAAGAGTCGTCCGCCTCAAAACAATTCGTTCATCAAGCCGCAATTGCCAACAAATGGAGGAATTCAGAAGAAACCAACCAGTGGCTACAGTAGATACGATCAGGAAGTATTCAGGCCCGAATTAGACACCGATCTCGAGATTGACATGGATCTGTCTTTCAGAGGTATGTCGTCTACAATACTGTGAATCATATTTTGAACTTTAGGTAATACAAAGAAGGCGAATCCGATCAAACCGACCTTAATGCAGCCTCCTAAACCCCCTCAGAGACTTGATTTTGGTCCTGTGTCAGCACTAAATCCGAACGGAAGGCCTCCTAAGAGACAATCAAAGACTCCTATCATTGTTATACCCGCTTCTGGGACGGCTTTAATAACAATGTACAATGCTGAAGATATCTTACAGGTAAGAAAAAACTTTTTATTCATCATTATTTAATTTTAGGACATGAAGTTTGTCTCATCAGAGGAACGAAAGAAACAGAAATCGAGGAGAGAAAACGAACTTTTGATTCATCGACGGAAAGAGAACGGGACAACTGTTCCATTCAGAATTATCGAAGATCCCCGGAAACTCCGAGAAGACGAATGGGATCGGGTTGTGGCTGTTTTCGTCCAAGGACCCGCTTGGCAATTCAAAGGATGGAGATTCGGGTCGCATCCCACCGAAATCTTCGCTCGAATCGCCGCTTTTCATCTCAAATATGATGAACAACCACTGGATAAGAATGTAGCCCAATGGTCGGTGAATGTTCTCTCTCTTTCACAGACCAAACGACATCTGGATCGAGCTGTTCTCAATAAATTTTGGACGACATTAGACCGGTATATGGTCAAGAATAAGCCTCATCTTCGTTTTTAAATTCTAAGAATGTTTTTTTTGTATAGAACCCACTTTTTAATATAAATTTATTCGTTACATCATTAACTCGGGTTTACAACAGTTCAAGTGAGTCGACCATAATTAAAAATGCTTTCCCCAGAAAAAGATTTATAGCAAAAATGTTTTTTCCCAGAAAATACTACTCGGCGCAAAAAGTCGTGAGAATTTGCAACGTGCGGTTTTTTGCGCGTCGCAACAAAAATCGCGAAAAAAGTGCTTTGCACGCATTTTGACAGAAGAACAACATTTTGCACGGTGCATTTTTTGCCTTACGTCGCGAGCGATTCCCAATTTTCTTAACGAAAAATCATTTTTTCGGCGTGCGACAAAATTTGGTGGCGCGATAAATTCTCAGGACTTTTTGCGCCGAGTATTTCTCCCAGAAAGAAATTGTTTTTCCCCAGAAAGCATAATTTTATAAAAATAAGGCAAGGAAGAAGATAAAAATGACTAATAAGTTATTTTACTAGTAATTAGCTACTTAAAATAATAGTAGTAGTTATATTTTGAATGAATTCTCAAAATAAGGCAATCGATTGTGCTGATGTTGAAAACAAAACTCATTTTTTGTTGTTTACTTGTTTGGGGATTTTCGAATCTACCCTCAAACAAGGTCTACCCTCAAACAAAAAAGCTTGGTCAAGTTGGCAAAAGGGTGGCCGAAAGCAAAAAAATTTGCCCAAGTGGAAAATTTTTTTCCGTAAGTGGGAAAAAAGTTTGGCTAAGCTTTTTTCAAAGTTTCGGCGAAAATGGCTTAAGATGTACTCCATCCTCACTTCGGTTATACTGTTATACTGTTGCTGCACCTAAACAGACAGCCTTTCCTAGCCGGAAAGAACATTCACGCATCATGAATAACATAAAACTTGGCACAAGTTTAGTATTATTTTTTTTAAGACATATGCTAGACTCCTAGCTCGCGCTTTGCAGAAACGATTGAGATTTTTAGATCGAAAGTTGGCGAAAATGTGGAACTTTTTTGCGAATTTAGATATCAAAAGTTTTATGCCAAAATTTTCGGCGCGAAACTCGCAAAGTTATAGGCAAAAAGTGTTTCCTCTGTGACCGCTCTCCGCGTTTCACATATTCTCTCTGCCGCAAAGATCGTTAATTAAACGCTTTGCGTTTGCAAAGCGCGAGCTAAAATTTTCAGGAATTAATATGTGGCCTATGCCTGACATGTGTGTCAAATTTAAAGAAAATCTGAGAGTCGCGCTTGGGGTAATTCATTTGTTAGTAGATCTTACAAGTAAAATAACTTATTCGTCGTTTTTATCTACTTCCATGCCTTATTTTTATAAAATTATGCTTTTATCTTTTCTGGTGAAAAGTATTTTTAATTATGGGCGAAAAAAATATAGACCCTCTTTTGGAGAGCTTTTTTGAAAAAACATCTAGTGGAGTATAAATATAAGAGCGAAGATAAAAGATTTTCAAAAAAAGTCGAAATTTTTCAGTTTTTGCTTTCTTTTGAAAAAGCGAGCAAACCTCGAGTTTGCTCGCCGGAGAAGGGGAAAGAAAGTCAGAGTTCGTTTCAGCTTGCCGCTCCGGGGGTCAGTGAGTCAAAACAAGTTTTGACTTTCTTGTTCCCCATCGCGGGAACACTTGACCCATGATTTCCTACCGAGAAGATTTTTTTTTCCCGCACGCTCAACGGGTTTTTTCTCACCACGAAAATTGGCATTCTGTTTCCCTCTTATCAGAGAGTCCGAAAAATCCGTCTCGATGACGGATTTTTTAGACCAGAGAGACGAAAGCAGGGGTGGTCACTGGCACCTATTTTTCCGATTTTGGGCCCGAAGCCCGGTCCGTCAAAAGCCCGGCCCGGCCCGTGAAAGCCCGGCTAAGGCGCGACCTGCCAAAAAATCGTTGCCGTTTTGTTATAACTAGGGTTGTGATTTTGACAGTGACGTCAAATTGAAGTCATTTTCATCAAATTGCCGCCGTTGTTTCGGTCGGAAACTGTCTAACGATTAACCAAACATTATTCAAGGTAGTATAATGCCTTCAAACATGCTCAAGACCATATAAACATTAAAACAACAGTTTATAACAACAAAAGGACTTTAATAGACCTATTTCGGATCATCTTCGTCCTTGTTCTTACTTAGTTAATTGGATTTCTTTCAACAAATTGCAAATAGAATTACTGATAAATGTTTATTAGCCTATTGGGAACTAAAGTTTGTAAAAAAAGCTTCGGTCCCGGTAGTGCTATTGTAATACATTATTATATATGCACTATTTTTGAGAGTAAACGTGAAAAAAGCTTGTAAATGTGTTAGAACTTGAAAAACTACAACAACAACCCCATCAAAAAATTTTCCCGGCACGAAAACAATGAATGCCAACGGTTTGGCATTATGATAAAAACCGGGCCGGGCCTGGCCTGAAAAACCCAGGCCCGGACCGCAAAATTTCGGGCCCGGCCCGGTTTCAATTTTCCATTTTTTAGTCAGGCCCGGCCCGGACCGCCGGGCCTGGTGACCACCCCTGGACGAAAGGCGAAATATTGTGTAAAATGAAGAGATTTTTTATCTCGAAACTGACTCCGTAAATTTTTTCCATGCTAGGCTCAAAAAATCCGCCATCCTCTAGGCTATGTTCCTATGAAACGTGAAACAGGGAGAAAGGAAACTCTTAGAGAAATCGCCGAAATCTCAACTTTATTTATGCGTTGTTTGTTTAGGTTTCAAACAGATAGAAGGCGAACAATTTTTTATGTGAACCATATATCGTAAGGTTAAGCAAGAGGTCAATCAATTTCGAACTTGAAACGGTGAGTTTTACAAAAAATTTATATTGTACTAGGTCCCTGTGTTTGGTCCCTTGTGTTTTTCGAAAAAATGAGCTCTGTTTACGTAGTAAAATAACGCAGTTACCTGACTTCAGCTTATACCTGTCTACTTTTTGGCGAGTTTTCGCAAAAATTAGAAAAATAAACTTATATTATCCATGGTACAACAAGGTCGCAAAATTACAAAATTTGGTGAACTATCCAACAGAAAACGTTCAATCAAGACGTCCCATCGAATGGGACAGCTTCCTCTTGGAAAAAACCCTTTTTTGAGCAATGTACTTGCTGTTCTCATTCATAAAATACATTGCGAACATGCTCGAAAAAAAATTCGTCTCGGGCCAAGTGTTCCCCCGATGAGCGGAACGAAAAAGTCAAGACTGGGAAGTCAAAACGGCTTTCAACTCGCCACCACCAAATCGGGAAGTCAGACCTTGTTTCAACTTGCTGAAACCCAAAATGGCGATCAAGAAACCGTTCTAGCTCTCCGTCCCCGAAAATCGTCGAATTTTTTTGTTTTTGCTCTCTTTTGCAAAAAAAAGCAAAAACTGAAAAATTTCGACTTTTTTTTGAAAATCTTTTATCTTATCTCTTATATAATAATATAAGTTAGGTAATTATTCTTTTTTCTGGCCCATAACCTGTTCTCTTATTCTGTTAGCAATGGCTTTTCTGGCTTCTACCATATCCATGCTGTTTTCAGATTTCACGAAACTCCCCTTGAGGGCTCCTCGGGCGGCCTGTGAAGTCCGCGGTCGATCAGTGGCATTTCTTTGGGCCGCTTCGATTAATTGCTTTTCTCTTTGTTTCTGTCTGGCTTCGATCAGTTTATCTCGTTGTTGTTTCAAGTATTCCGTCCTCTTTCTTACTTTGTCATCGTCATCAGTCGATTTTTTGTGAAGAAGGCCCTTAGAAATAATTGTGGTCGAATACAAAATACTTACTTTAAAGTCGAACTTGTTCTCACCGGTTGGCGTTTTCTCTTCAGTCAGACTCTAAACAGCAATACTACTACTTTTTCGTACTCTTACCATCGCTGGATGTTTCAACGGCGCTTTAACGGTCCCCAATTTAAGTGAAGGCGCGCCCGAAGCTCTTCTGATTCCATTTGTCGTAAACGCAGGTGGTTTTTCTTCCGCCTTTTTTGACGATTCGGGTTTAATATCCATTTTTTTCATCTCTGCTTCGGTCTAAAAATTGTGTTCCAATAATTTTTGTGCTGATATTACACTTGCCCCGGCAATAGCATGATCCAGTTGGGAGATCTCCTCGATCCATTGTCTCTCTAACTCTTTGACCTCCGCCAACGATGCTTCGAAGGCTTCTTCCAACGCTCTTCGTAACTTTTCATCCCTTTCGAACTCTTCTTTGCTCTGTCTGTAAAGAATACTATAATATTTTTTATTGATCTTACTTCAACACTGATATAATTATGTATCTTTCTGTTTCATCTTCCTCGAGAAGATTCTGGAACAGTTCGGCTTCTTCATCGCTGAGTTTGAAGGAGACTGGATTTACTCCACAAATATGCTGAAATCACTAACTTTAGTACATTATGTGTATACCAGAATGGAGGGGTCCCTGCGGGACCCCTCCATTCTGGCACGTTTAGAAACCCTTGAATCAGAATACTATTTGATAACGTGTTCATTTTGAGGGTCGGGCGCCTGCGGCACCCTCCCTTGAGTCTGATATCCATAAAATTTTACAGGGATGTTTGGAGGCCCTGCGGACCCCCTCGTGCATGTTTATAATATCGTTGGTCATCAATAAATACAGCCACACACTCGCTAAAACAAGAATTATAATACGGGTTGGCATTAACTTCCGAATTTATAACCCGTTGGTATATTTCTCATTGAATCTACCAACGTTTTCATAAATAAGTTTGAAAACTTATTTTTCGCACATTGCACACGCATTGAAAGGAACCAACCGCACATTGCACACGCATTGAAAGGAACCAACCGCACATTGCACACGCATTGAAAGGAACCAACCGCACACCACACTTATTTCCTCGCAGACTGATTTTTGATTCCAAAAATAACAAATGAATTTGAATTTTTCCACAAATTTCCGAAATTGACCGATTTTTTGAGTTCGAGTTTGTCAAACTGACAATAGATGGGCTTCACTCAGGGCGGATAGAACGACAGACAGACAGATAATGTGAGACAGTTCCGCATTCAGAGGGGGGACCAGAAATTAGGGGGTCCCTTCGGGCTCCCCTATTTCTGGCACGTCTACACTTTTATTTAAAAGCTCTCGTCATCATTTTACACTTATTGAAGGTCAGGCGCCTTCGGCACCCTCCCTTTGCCAACAAAAAGTCTTTGATGTTTGGACGCTCGGGGCCCTCCGGACCCCTCGCGTCTTTGTTTGCAAGATCATCTTAAAACGATTCCTGAATGATATAAGATCGGCTTTTTAGGGTCGGGCGCCTGCGGCGCCCTCCCGTGCGCATTTATACGCAAGAAGAAACAATCCCTACAAAACCTTTTGCAAAATTTTTGCACTTTTGCAAGCTTCCTTCCCTATTTTACACTTATGTTGAAGGTCGGGCGGCTTCGGCACCTTCCCTTTGCCAACAAAGAATCATTGATGTTAAGACGCTCGGGGCCCTCCGGACCCCTCGCGTCTATGTTTGCAAGATCATCTTACAAACTTTCCTGAAGTATTGAGTATATAAAATCAACTTTTGGGGAGAGGCGCCTGCGGCGCCCACCCTTGCACATTTATCCGCATGCAGAGACAATCCTTACAAAACGTATTGCAAAACTTTTGCACTTTTGCTTATTACCTTCACTATTTTACTCTTATGTTGAAAGTCGGGCGCCTTCGGCATACTCCCTTGTTTTCAACAAACAGTCATTGATATTTTGCACTGACGCTCGATGCATCTTTTGCGTGCATCTTGCGATGTTATCTTTCAATGTTAGTGATCAGCGACACAGATCATTCGAGGGCAACATTTGAGGTCCCAGCACAGTATAGAAAGTGAAATCACACTTTTCTTGCACCTTTACTTTGCGACTTTTACGAAGAACATAAATTTTTATCAATTCTCACCTTCCATCAAACACTCGTCTAAAGATTATAACACTCGTTTCCACAACGTCAGAAACAAATATTGAAAAACTTTTTCAAATTGCAGGCGCTTAGAACGGAACCAACCGCACACCACTCTCATTTTCTCGCAGACTGATTTTTGATTCCAAAATTAAAAAATGAATTTCAATTTTCCCACAAATTTCCAAAATTGACCGATTTTTTGAGCTCAAATTTTTCAAAATGAGAATAGATTGGCTTCACTTCCGAGCGGACAGACAGACACGACGACAGACAGAAAACCTTTATTCAGATTTTTTTTTGAAAATTTTAGACACATTTTGGGGGTCGGGCGCCTGCGGCACCCTCCTCGGCGCAGCACAACGTAGAAACTGTAGTTGACTTTACGCTGAGACGCTCGGGGGCCCTACGGACCCCCTCGCATATGATTTCCCTCCAGTTCGCACAGCCGGAAACTTTTCATCAAAAACCTATCCCAGATTTTGCACATTCTCCAAAAAAAACTCTTAAAATTTGTATCGTATATACCACGTACTGAACCCAAATTATGTGAACGTCGCATATATGTTTCTTCCAGTCCACACAGTCAGGACAACAATACACGGGCAGAAACAATCCTTACAAAACCTTTTGCACATTTGCAGCTTCCTTCGCTATTTTGCACTTTTGTTGGAGGTCGGGCGCCTTCGGCACCCTCCCTTTGCCAACATAGAATCACTCGAGGACAACATTTGAGGTCCCTTGCACAGCATAGAAAGTGAAATCACATTTTTTTTGCACTTTTACCTTGAGACTTTGACGAAGAACACCACACTCATTTTCTCACAGACTGATTTTTGATTCCAAATTTGAAAAATGAATTCCAATTTCCCACGAATTTCCGAAATAGACCGATTTTCTATTTCAAATTTTTTCAAAATGATAATCATTGGGCTTCAATCGGAGCGGACAGACAGACAGACAAATAATGCGACATTCTTCTGCATTTAGAGAGGGGAGAGACCAGAATGTCGGGGTCCCTGCGGGACCCCTCCATTCTGGTGCGACATTCTTCTGCATTTAGAGAGGGGATTTCCTTGACAAGCTTTCGGTAATGAAAAATCATCTTACCTCCAACATTCTGACAGCTTGCAATTGTAATTCGATGTTGATTCTGGTCATTAAATGGACAAAAACATTGAAATCTTGAGCAGCCAGAACTGGTTCAAGAAGCTTTCTCTCCTTATCTGTCAATTTTACATGGATATCCTGAGATTTTAGAGAAGTGACCAGTTCAGATACCTCAATGTTTGAGTCAATACAATAACTTTCTATGAGAGCATCGACCAATTCGGTATATCTTTCGTGAGCTTGCACACAGAGTTCATGTTTGGCTTGATCATGGTTGAATACTAAAAAAAATTACGGTAATCAAAATTATATTTTTTTCAAAAATTACTCACAAATTGAGTTTTTCTCGAGGAAATTAAGAGTTGGTAATCTCCAGACATCCGTCTCGAGAAACTCGAGGAACTTCTTGAAGACGGGTTTAATCTTGCGCGGATTGGATTGGGACCGGCGTCGGAGGGACTTCATCATCAACACTAACATGCATAAACATTGGACGAAAGCGCAAGCAAGGGCATCGTCATGACAACCCTAATGAAAGAGAAACCTCTGAGGATCGAGGTTTCAGGAATGGGAGTTGTAATTTTAAATCAAATTATATGAAACAACATTGATGATGCCGGCACAGTTCAGGAATAATTACAAGAATAAACCTCCGGTTTCTATTTAATTTGCATTTATTTTTAATTAACCCTGAAAAAGTATTTTTTGTATAATATTTTTGTTATTTTTGTCGCAATGCATAATTATTTTTGGAGACAATAAATGTTTTACCCAGTTTTACATTCTTAGGTTTCCAATCGCTTTAAAAGTAATGGAGTGTAGAAAGAAAGAAAGACATGAAAAGAGAATGAAATATCTAGACAACTCTCCCTTCTTTTTTGTTGTTTGTTCGGGAGGCGAAAAGAGCTGTGGTTGTTTTGGCTAAGGTCTTGGTCTAATTTCAGTCTTGAGTCACAGCTGTGTTCTTCTTAATGACGCCGTTTTACGTGAACCTTAAAACACGAAAACTGTTGGTTATGACAAGGATATTATGTTATTAGCATGTTGTGTTAGGTCTGTTTCTACACGCCTGTTTATTTGGTCTCTATTTTGGATTCGGGGACAAATTGGACGGAAAAGAAAACATCGCATGACCTCGGAGGATTTTGTTCAAATTTTACATCGTTTCGAGGCAACATAGAATGGATTTTAGTGCCTTTTAGAATATCACCGCTGTGATTATTGTTGTGGGGGAAGATAAGAGAGGGAATTAAACACCTTTTTTTGATTTGACGGTTTCTTGTAAATACCTCTTTTCTATAATTTGTTTTTACAAAACATTAATGTAGACATTGGTAAAAATAAATTTTTCCAGATGAGGCCACTCTGTCTTCTCCTAACATTCCAGGTCTTAACCTGGGCCCAGGAATGGGATGCCTCTAATTATCCGAACCCAACGGCTACTGGATTCAGACAATGTAAGATGAAATCGAGAGCTCAGATCTGTGATCCGGACGAAATCCTAAGCGAACAAGAGAGATATCGACTGAACCATGAGTTGACTCAGCTGGAGGCCAAGACCCGACAAGATTACGCTCAGAACTTCTGCGAGAAAAAGGGAATCACGGCAGCTATTGCGTTGGCCAAGCATGTGAGAGGAGGATCTGATGCTGCAAGTCATTTTCAAATAATTCATAATGATGTTTTCTTTCTCTTGTATTGTACATTACGAATATATTCGTCTTACTTTTAAAGCATGTCCGAGCAATGGCGAATGAATTGCGAAGAACCTGGACCCTTGATCAGCAATGTATGAAGAGCATGGTCATCGTTTTGGCAGTTGACGACAGAAAGTTTTGGGTCGCTCGAGATGACAGAATCCCCGTTTATGCCAATGAATTCTCTCAAATCTTCAACCTTCAGGTATGCCATTATGGCCATTATTCATCAAAAATTTCAGAAACCGCTTTTCCAACAAAAGAAGTATCAACAAGCATTGATTAATATTCTGCATGAGACTTTGAATAGAACAAGTGAGAAACAAGGTCAACTTCCAGCAGCCCCTGGAGGCACGAGTGACGGAGGCCGAAAAGATCCCATCGGAGGGGGTGGATTCCCCATGAAGATCCCATCCATCCCCACTTGGGTCATCTTGGCCATCGTGTTTGTGGTGATCCCCACTCTGATTTGTTGCTGTATTTGTTACTGTTGTTGTTGCAAGAGCAAGGGAGAACGGGAGGCAGTTCCGGATGCCGAGGGTGGAAGACAACAACAACAAGGTGGAGGTAAGAAAAAGGAATCTATTCTCAAAGTTGTATTACATTGCAGGAGGCGGTGGAATGCGAACCTTTTTTCAATCCATGGCCGGTTCGTATGTCATGCAGATGATCATGAACTGTATTCGAAACCAGGGCCAAAGAAGATCTGCTGCACCAGGCGGTGGAGGATATCAGCCAGGAGTCCCTCAGCCACAGGCAAAAGAAGGACAAGGTCTCTATCCAAATCAAGCTGTTAAAGACGAAGGAGGTGGAGGAAGTTGGTAGAGGCAATGTTTGAAAATATATACTTTTTACACATATAAGGCGCGTGCGTTCTACATTTTTTCTGACCCCCTCGCAGAAAACCCGCATTTCTTGTCTGTTAGTCCTACAGACAAGGTCTGCGCGTTTTCTGCCCAGACTAATTTGAGTTCAGACAAGAATTGGCGAATCTTGTCCAGAGCCAGACAAAAAGTAAGCAAAAGTTGTCTGGGATGCAGACAATTTGCTTCGTCTGTATCTCAGACAAGGTTTGAGAATTCTTGTCTGAGTTACTAACAGAAAATCTAACAGTTTCTCTGGCTGACAGACAAGAATTGCAAAATTCTGTTTGTTGACCAGACAAACTGTTAGATTTTTTGTCCGGGCTAACGGACAACCCCTTTGTCTGTTATCCCAGACAAGATTTGCAATTTTTGTCTGTTTTTTAGACAGAAAACACACAGACCTTGTCTGTAGGGCTAACAGACAAGAATTTTGGGTTTTCTGCGAAGGGGTCAGAAAAAATGTAGAACGCACGCGCCTTATATTATAATGCTTGCCATATATACTCCCGAATCTCCAATCAGCCCTCACAATGTTTGAAAATATATACTTTTTACACATATAAGGCGCGTGCGTTCTACATTTTTTCTGACCCCCTCGCAGAAAACCCGCATTTCTTGTCTGTTAGTTCTACAGACAAGGTCTGCGCGTTTTCTGTCCAGACTAATTTGAGTTCAGACAAGAATCGGCGAATCTTGTCCAGAGCCAGACAAAAAGTGAGCAAAAGGGATGCAGACAATTTGCTTCGTCTGTATCTCAGACAAGGTTTGAGAATTCTTGTCTGAGTTACTAACAGAAAATCTAACAGTTTCTCTGGCTAACAGACAAGAATTTCAAAATTCTGTCTGTTAGCCAGACAAACTTTTAGATTTTTTGTCCGGGCTAACGGACAACCCCTTTGTCTGTTATCCCAGACAAGATTTGCAATTTTTGTCTGTTTTTTAGACAGAGAACACACAGACCTTGTCTGTAGGGCTAACAGACAAGAATTTTGGGTTTTCTGCGAGGGGGTCAGAAAAAATGTAGAACGCACGCGCCTTATAAGTAGTATAATACTACTATTTCTGGCGCACCCACACCCAACAAAAAACCACTAATTTCGTATCAAATATTAAGCAAACAGCCCCATAATTTCTAAAAAATAGACAAATTAACCCCATTTTTTCACTATCACCCAGGACCACCCACTTGCACTAGAAATATCACTCAACAAATTGCGCCAGAAATTCAGATATCTAATTGTATAATTTTATGGCTAAATTACTGAAAATCTATTTCATTTTCACGTAGCGCACTCCATCACCCATTTGCTTTAGAAATTAATAACAAAAAACAGAAAATATTGTTATTAGCTTCAACTTCTTCTTTGTGATTTAAAAATAATTTGAATAAAAATACTTTATTTGTCAATTAAAAATAGAATACAAGTCATTACTGATTAACGAGACGCCAACTCTTTTGCTTGCCGTTCATTCCTTCAATGGTCACTTCCAAATCCAGCACGGCCTTCATACCCAAAACGTTCGCCTCTTTGAAGTGGCTATGGGAAAGGTCGCATTCGATCACAGAATTTGGGTCCTAAAATGAGAAATTTGAATCAGAAAAAAGAATTAGAAGCAGTAAAATTAAACCTGAATAGCGACGTTTATCGATGATGGGACTTGATCCGTTCCGGTAAGCTTGCTAATAGTCTTTTCGTCAAGAAACGTACAATTCGATCCGGTGTCCACGAAAAACCACACTTTGATGATTGGTGCATCAGGCTTCTTGGCACGACGACAGTTGAGGCACACCATTAGTCTATTATTTGGACCAAAAATAACGCCTTCCACAGCTGGCAACGAGAACGATCCAACACTCAAATTTTCAATACCCGTATTGTCACTAAGCTAAAACTATAAAGAATTAGAAACAACAAGAAAAAATTACAAAAAAATAATACAATAACTCACATGCTTGAGACCGGCGTCGTTGATATCCGTTAACATCATATCATGTTTAAAGGCCGGCAGCGCTTCCAATAATTCGAACGAGTGACCCTTGCTGCTAGACGATGAAGAGCTCTAAAAATTTCCTTATTAAAAAGAAAGCAGAATTATAAATAAATACCTTATTCAATTCGCTACTCATCTTGGGCCAATAACAAACTGAAAATAAACTATTGATTAATAAATAAATGAAATCAAACTAATTTCAATAAATCTACATTATATAAAAGCTAGTATAATATTAATTTATTAAAAAAAAGACACCACACAGCGAATCGTCAAGTCTTGCACAAGGATGTAACACTTGACCACCCTATTTTTTAATTTAAAGCAAATTTTAAATAGAAAAATAGTCTTTAAAAGTTAAAAAGTGGAATAGTCAAGTCTAATGCACTAAGCGTACGACTTGACGATTCGCTGTGCACCATCATAAACACTACAAAGAAAAATGTTTGAGAAATTATTTTTAAATATTGTCACAGAATGCCAAAAATATTTAAATTTGAAATAAACAGTGTTTGCAAAAATAGTAAAAAATGAAGTCAAATTTAGTAAAGTGCGATTTTTTACGTAATAAGGGAGATAGACGACAGATAATAAAGACGCGACTTTCAATAAAGTTTATTAAATAATACACTAATTTCGGAGCAGCCGTAAGGAAAGGAGGAAAATAGAGCGCTGAAATTGGGAAGCAACCAAAAATGAAGCACGCACAAAAAAAAGTGAATTTTATGAAAAGTGCTATTTTAAGAAATAATTATTTTGAATCGCGTTAAACGCGACAAATAATTATTTCTAATATTCTAACAATTAAAGTAAACTTTCAATGATTTTTTTCCGACAATTAAGTGGTTTATCTAAATCTCCATTTAACTTCTAACGATAAAACCTTTGAATATTATTCATTACCAAAGAAAATATTAGATAAAAATTATATAATAGCTTTAGTAAAAATAGATGGTATAATTAATAACTTTGATTCCAATATATATCTTGATGAGAACAATAATCTAATAACATCAGGGGTGGCCACCAGGCCCGGCGGCCCGGCCCGGCCCGATCGCGCCGGGCCGGGCCTGACTCAAAAATGGAAAATTGAAACCGGGCCGGGCCGGGCCCGAAATTTCCGGTCCGGGCCGCGGGCCTGGGTTTTTTCAGGCCCGGCCCGGCCCGGTTTTTATCATAATGCCAAACCGTTGGCATTCATTGTTTTCGTGCCGGGGAAAATTTGTTGTTGGGGTTGTTGTTGTAGTTTATCAAGTTCTAACACATTTACAAGCTTTTTTTTCACGTTTACTTTCAAAAATAGTGCATATATAGTAATGTATTACAATAGCACTACCGGGACCGAAGCTTTTTTTTACAAACTTTAGTTCCCAATAGGCTAATAAACATTTATCAGTAATTCTATTTGCAATTTGTTGAAAGAAATCTAATTAACTAAGTATGAACAAGGACGAAGATGATCCGAAATAGGTCTATTAAAGTCCTTTTGTTGTTATAAACTGTTGTTTTAATGTTTATATGGTCTTGAGCATGTTTGAAGGCATTATACTACCTTAAATAATGTTTAGTTTATCGTTAGACAGCTTCCGACCGAAACAACGGCGGCAATTTCATGAAAATGAGGGCAATTTGCCGTCAAGTTGACGTCACTGTCAAAATCACAACCTTAGTTATAACAAAACGGCAACGATTTTTTGGCAGGTCGCGCCCTACCCGGGCTTTCACGGGCCGGGCCGGGCCGGGCCGAGCTTGTAAAAACCTCTACCCGGGCCGGGCCAGGCGTTTGACGGACCGGGCTTCGGGCCCAAAATCGGAAAAATAGGTGCCAGTGACCAGGAGTCAAAATTGTCTCAAATTGATAATAAAAATAAAAAAATAAAACGAAAAGTTCTAGTTGCGAAGAAAGTATTTATATTAGTTGTAATTTAATAGATTATTCATACATTAACGAGAATAATATTAATTCATTGTATAGGATAAGAAACGATATTGGAACTATTACTATTGAACCAAAACAATTAGTTTATCATAAAGTTATTAATAACATAAAGAAAATAAATATTAGACTTATATATAGATGATAAAAATGATTTAATTAAATATGACAATATAGATATTTTTATAGAATTACATTTAAAAGAGAAATAAGTAATGTTTTTAAGATTATTACTTTGAGATAGTTTTAAATCCAGAACCAGTAATTATCCCATTTAGAAATTCTTGGTTCTCTTTGGTTAATTTATTTTTCTTTTTATATTTTTTTGGTCTTTTAATTGTAGTTTGATTATTCTCATTATTTTCTATATTTTTATTATTATTTTTTGACTTCTGATCAGAATCAGCTAATTTTATTATTTCTACATATTCTTTTTTATTTTCATTAACTATTGAGTAATTTGTTGTATCACTATCAAAAATTACAAACCCCATTTAAAAAAATAAAAATATTTTTAAATTATATATTATCTAAGGAAGTAATAGACGGAAATTCCGCTAATATTACTTTTCTTTTTCCACGAAATGATTTTCGAGATAAAGGCTCAGTTTGAAAAACTGTCTCAAGCACTTCGTTTTTAGCTTTTAAAATTTCATCAGTTTCATTTATATTTAAATTTTTATTTAGTGGAATTGACATTTCCATAGATCGACGATTTATAGATTTATAGTCGTTGCTATATTTATTTTTTTCTTTTCTAAATTAAACGAAAATACCGGTGATAAGACATAGATTAATGATCTAACTAGGAAAATATAAACTAAAGTCACTCCTACGGTTACATAAATTCTCCAGTATTTTATATATATAATAAAATTCAAAAATATCTTGAATTTCATTTATGATTTCATGGGGAACCACAGAGTTTTGCTCTTGTTCTTCCATTTCTATTCCAACATTAGATACTTGAACCATTTCTTTTAATAATTCTTCCTCAATATTAGTCTTCATATCATCAAAAATATGCTCTTTAATAATTAATTTATCATCTAGAAAGTGTAAATCATAATTTTTATTTATTTCAAAATTTTTTATAACTCCATTAGCTCCTAAATTTATCTCATTAATAGGAATCTCATCAACTATTATATTATCTTTGTAGTAACTATTGCTACTTTTCAAGTACCAAATTTTATCATTATAAACATGGTCTATCATACCGTGATACTTCTTTATTTTTACTGGAGTATATCCTTTTAATTTACTATTTTTTATTAAATTTAAGTCAACAAAAGCAATTAAATTATCATTTATTTTTTTACAAAATACAACTTCAATTATTGTTCCAATAGTCGTTTCAATTATTTTAGCATTAATAGCGCTATGATTTAAGACTTTTTCAATATATTTTCTAGGATTTTCCATTAATAAAGTTTTTAAAATGTTATTATGATCATTATGCATTTGACAAAATATTTTAGCTAAAAGACTCAAATGATTCTCAAAATTAGTTTCTAAGTATTGTAGTTCACCGGCTTCTTGAAATGTACTAGCTAATAAATTAGTACTTCTTTTTTCTCTATTAGTAGATTTAAGAGCATAACCTTCGGAAGTATATTGTAAATAATTTCCACAATGTTTTTTATATTTATCCAATAAATTTAGAGCAATTTGATTATCATTATTAATCCAATATGTTTCATCTTTATTAATAATACCATCAAAAACGCCTATAGATATAAATTTACAATTTTGGTCTTTATTCACTTCCCAAATTATCAATTCATTTGGTTTAATTTGACAAGTTCCAATAGAATAACTACAATTATTCAGTGAAACTAATGCATTTGTAGGAGTTTCTTGATTAAAATGTGAAAAAACTTTAGTCTCTATTAATACACAATTTTCTTTAATATAAGTTTTAGATTTTGCTAAACTTATAAATCTATTTGGATACTCACCTACAACTTTATTATTAGTATGATATGAGTGTTCTCCTTTTTTCAATGCACCAAATTCACAAAATTTATTTTTTATCATATCTTCACATTCTTTCTTATTAATTTCTTTATTGTTTATTTCTTTTTCAATTAGATGTTCATAACCAGATAAATCGGTATACATTGAAACTTCTGTTATAATTTTCTTACATAAATGAGCATTTGAAATAAATTCCATAGTATTTGGTTTAAAAACTTCAAAAGATTTTATTTTAGTATTATTTTCATATTTATAATCACATTTAGATAATTTAGGAAAATTAAAGTATTGTTTTGGAGAATTATTAGTACAAATTATTGAAGAATATATTTGAGGAAAAAATAATATAGTCGCTATAAAAATTAAATATATCATTTAATAATAAATATTTTTTTATTTTATTTGACATTTACTCTTAGGCCATCTCCATTAATTTCTATGAGATTTTCACTCAAAACTAGGCAGTAGCATTTGGTATCACTAGTAATGCTTTTAGAAAATGAGGCTTTTATTGTAATATCTGGTCTAGAATTTTTAATTCTTTCGCTTTGTTTTGATACATCTACTACAAATAATGGGTAACAATTATAATATAGATCTTCATCCATAAATATACATTCTTTAACAGTATTATAATAACTATTTTTAAACTCTTTAGCAAAATTAAATTGTTGTACTGCATTATAATTAGTAAAATTACATTTTAAACATTCATATGGATATCGTTCACTATTTAACTCAACAAATAATGTTTCTAAATTACAATGATCAAATTTAGCTGCATTTTTATGATTATTATCTCGATCAATTTGAAAACCAATTACAAAATATTTAATTTTTTCATATTTAGTTCCCAATTTCCAAGTAAAATCTTTACTAGCTAATGGAACATTATTATCCTCCAATTGTCTTGAAATAAATGGTAAACTAAAACTTTTCTTATTATCAAACATATTCATAAGTTTATTTTGCATTTCTAGACTAGGTATTATTTTTGGTACAAGCCAATTTAGTTTTGTAACAGTAAATTTTGCATCATATTTTAGAATATCAGTTGAATAAATGCTATTCTTACTACTTGAATTTCTATATAGTGAAAATGTATGTTTTACACCATAAATTATTTTATTATAACATTCCAAAAATCCAAAAATATGACTTAGTGGAATACAAAATGTGATATTTCCATTTCTAAGTTGTGTATATTTATCTATTTTGTACTCAGTTGCTCCAGATCCATCTAATATCCAACCAAAAGTATTTTTTTTATTTAAATTAGATGAATAACTTAAAATTCCCTTCATTAAACTAGCTCTTCCAGGATCTTTTACATCTTCAATTTCTCTACCATTAAGACTATAATTAGCTCTATCAAATAAAAACATTGGAGCATTATTTGTTAATGTTATTTTATCTTCTTTCTTTAAATTAGTAAGATCTGGCTTAGTAAAATAGCCTTATAAATATAAATAACTTTTACTAGGTAATAAATATTGATCACATGTCTCGATTATAAAATTAATTTCTCCATAAGCGTTTAAATTAGATCCACTCGTTGGAAAAATATTTATTAAATTTTCTTTTTGAATAGATTCGTTAAAAGTTGGTAATTGATCAATTTTTAAAATATTATCGATAGCTTCCATTTTAATTGAAAACAAGATATATGCTGCTTATTTATATAACAAGATTTTTTTAATTTAATTTACATTTTTTTTGGTTATGAAATTGGAGTTGTTACATATTTTAATTTCTCTTCGAATGTGAGTGGTTTTTTATTAACGAGCCGACTAGAACTATTATTTTTGTTTAATTTAACATCGGAATTATAGTTCTTGTTTGATGAAGTATCATTTCTTTCTGATAAACCATATGCAAATTTTCCAAATTTATCTCTATTTCTATACACAATAACTCCAGATTTTTTACATTTTATATCGAATTCTTTTATATAATTAGATACGGTTTTTGATGAAATATTATACTTTTTTGCGAAAGATTCTTTAGTGTTATTAATAAAATCATATTCTTTAATTAATTTTATTATTTCTTTTTTGTTCATTTAATACAATTTTATTTTTAATGGAAATATGGAATCATGGAATTATGGAATGGAATCATGGAATGGAAATATAGAATTATGGAATGGAAGAATGGATTTATGGAATGAAGGAAATGCGAAATCGTGGATTTATGGAATTATGGAAAAAAATAAAGATGAAAAAAATATCTATATAAATGAATCAGAAAAATCATAAAATGAAAGATATCAAAGATTTTAATAAAAAAATGGATCGAGAATTAACTTTATCAACTTGTTTTGATACAATTAAAAATATTACTGATTTATCAAATATTAATGTAAAAGACATGTTATCGTTTGAAAAGAATGAATTAACTGCTGAAACTGCAAGACAATATGTTGATGCAATGGAAGAATTAATAGACAAGATTAATAATATGAATACTTCTACATCTCAAAAAGAACAATTTAGAGCAATATTAGTATTAATGTTATCAAAAATGTGTGAAGCCGATTGTAATAATATTTTATTCTCAACTTCAGCTAAGAAGAACAAAAAATATATGGAATTATTAGATAAAATGCATCAAGAGTTTCAACAAGAAAGAGATGAGCATAACGAACTTCGTAGAAAGTATAATGAAAAAGAAAAGGATTCTAAAGTACCAATGCCAGGAATTTCGGTATCATTAACATTAAAAAATAATAATCGATTAAAACCATCAGAATGTGCAGAATTAATGAATGAATTAGTGCTAAAAGAAAAAGAATTAGAAGAAAAATTTAAAAGAATTTCAGTTCCAGATAATTATAAAGATAAAGTAAATAGAGCATATGTTAAACCATCTTCTAGTGGAAATCAAGTATTTATTAAGGAAGGAAAGAAAAATTAGTAATCAATTATTAAAATTTAAAAAAATAATAAAGCAGGAATTAGATTTAATGCTGTTGATAGTATTACTATTAAAAATACCATAGATAATATAGTTATAGTGAAGAAAAATTAATTATGACATTATATAGTGAGTAATACATAATATATTCACAATTTTATTTATATCAATTTTATATTATTTTATATATTATTTCTATTTTTTTTTAAACTAATAAGATGAAATCTCATCTGGAATATAGTTTTCATTATCTATATCATTAATCTGAATAATAAATACATTTTTTACAAAATAAATCACCACATATTATACAAAATAATATATGGGGCATTTCATTTGTATCTTTAGGATACTCATCACAAGAATAATAAAAAAATGGACAACTCCAATAATGTTCATATATATAATTATTAGTTTCAAAAAGTTCTTTATTTAAATCCCAAAGACATACTTTAAAAATTCCTTTATTATCATCTGTTTATTTTTCATAAAACTTTTTTATTTTTTTATTAGCTTTTACAACTCTTTTTTCATATAAATTTAAATCCATTTTATCAAAGTCTATATCATCATCAATTAATTTTAATGAATTTTTTACAATACGATTTAGTATTTTAGAATAATTTCTCGATTCATCAATCATTTAATAAGTAAAAAATTAATCACTTTTTCAAATTTTCAGTTTCTACTTCCCATGAATTAAATTTCTCAGGATACCCATACCATTTTATTAATACTTCTTTGATAACAGATTATGATATGTACTTATTTATTGAAAAAGGAATTAGAGGTGGAATGGTTAATAGTATAAAAAGATATTCAAAAGCTAACAATAAATATATGAAAAATTATGATCCTAAGAAGATAAGTAAATATTTGATATATTTAGATGCAAACAATTTATATGGTTGGGCAATGATTCAGAAATTGCCATATGATGCATTGGCTTTTGAAGAACAATTTGATGAAAACTGGAACTTTAGTGAGTTAAAAGAATATATTGAAAAATTGAACGAAATTGGAAAAGGATGTATTCTAGAAGTAGATTTAGAGTATCCTACAGAAGTACATAATAAACATAATGATTTCCCATTCTGCCCCCAAAATACTAAAATTAACAATCAAAAAATTTCCAAATTAATGAATACACTCTTTGATAAAGAAAAATATGTCATACATTATAAAAATTTAATTCAGGCTTTAGATCATGGATTAAAGCTAAAGAAAATACATAGAATCTTAAAATTTAAAGAAAGTAATTGGATGGAAAAATATATTATGTTGAATACAAATTTAAGAAAACAGTCGAAAAATGACTTTGAGAAAGATTTCTTTAAACTGATGAATAATGCTGTTTTTGGTAAAACAATGGAAAATATACGTAATAGAGTAGATATTCGATTAGTAACAAGCGAAGAAAAGGCATTAAAATTATTTAAAAGCCCAAATTTTAAAGAATCTGAAGTCATTAAAGACGACTATTTATTAAGCATTGAAATGTATAAAACAAATTTAGAATTTAATAAACCAATTTATGTTGGATTTAGTATTCTAGATTTGAGCAAATATCTAATGTATGAATTCCATTATGATGTAATGAAACCAATCTACAAAGACAAAATTAGATTATGTTATCAAGATACTGATAGCTTAATTTATGAGATTGAAACTGAAGATATTTATAAAGATATGGAAAAAATAAAAGAGCATTTCGATTTTAGTGATTATCCAAAAGATCATCCTTTATATAATGAAACAAATAAAAAAGTAGTTGGAAAATTTAAAGATGAGTTAAGTGGTAAAATTATGGTAGAGTTTGTTGGATTAAAGCCTAAGCAATATGCATTTAAAGTTGACAATGGAGAAGAAAACAAAAAATCAAAAGGTGTTAAAAAATATGTGATAAAAAAATTAACAATTGATGATTATAAAAGATGCTTATTCGAAAATAAATCAGTTAGAAAAGAACAATATATGATTAGGGCTCAGAAACATCAGATTCATACAATAAAACAAAATAAAGTCGCATTAAATGAAGATAATAATGAAGAATATAAGAGATATATATTAGATAATAAATATGATACTCTAGCTCATGGTCATTATAATATATAAAAAATAAAAATAATTTGTAACTATAATAAAATAATGTATAAGAATATTTATAACTTATAAAAAACTAAAAATTATATTTTTATAATCATACTTTTTCAACAATTTTAAAATTAATAAACAATAATGACCACAAAGTGTGTTAAATTTTTGTATTTGAAATGTCGAAAATTCTATAGGTATTGCTAAATAATTTATTAATTCTATTGGTGGATCTAATCCAAATGAATCAAAATAATAACATTTATTTTTATTTTTATAATAACAAACCCAATGGGTTCCTTTATTTTTATTTATATCTAAATTTACAATTCCACATTCTAATTCATTGATTTTATTTGGAAGAGTATCTCTCATAAATACTCCACGAAAATTTTCTATTTTTAATTTATTTACTAAATTTATAATGTCATAATTTGATAATGGTTTAATTTTTCTATTCAACATTATTAAAAATTTTTTTGATAAAATCACTTACTTGCATAAATTCTTTATTATTTATTATTGTTGGTTTTGCAAATAGAAATTTTGGTTTTATTTCAGTTTGTAAAGTTTTTGGTAATTTTTCAATCTCACTTAATGGAAGAGTATTAATTACTTTTTCTTTACAAATTTCTTCTAATGTTGGAACCATTTAATTGTAGGAAAAAAATATGTAAAAGCTAATGTCAAATATTATTAAAATGTTTTAGTTAATTTGATTAGAAAATATTAATATTTTTATATCTAAAGCAAATGGGTGATGGAGTGCGCTACGTGAAAATGAAATAGATTTTCAGTAATTTAGCCATAAAATTATACAATTAGATATCTGAATTTCTGGCGCAATTTGTTGAGTGATATTTCTAGCGCAAGTGGGTGGTCCTGGGTGATAGTGAAAAAATGGGGTTAATTTGTCTATTTTTTAGAAATTATGGGGCTGTTTGCTTAATATTTGATAGTAAATTAGTGGTTTTTTGTTGGGTGTGGGTGCGCCAGAAATAGTAGTATTATACTACTCTTATATTATAATGCTTGCCATATATACTCCCGAATCTCCAATCAGCCCTCACAATGTTTGAAAATATATACTTTTTACACATATAAGGCGCGTGCGTTCTACATTTTTTCTGACCCCCTCGCAGAAAACCCGCATTTCTTGTCTGTTAGTCCTACAGACAAGGTCTGCGCGTTTTCTGTCCAGACTAATTTGAGTTCAGACAAGAATCGGCGAATCTTGTCCAGAGCCGGACAAAAAGTAAGCAAAAGTTGTCTGGGATGCAGACAATTTGCTTCGTCTGTATCTCGGACAAGGTTTGAGAATTCTTGTCTGAGTTACTAACAGAAAATCTAACAGTTTCTCTGGCTAACAGACAAGAATTGCAAAATTCTGTCTGTTAGCCAGACAAACTTTTAGATTTTTTGTCCGGGCTTACGGACAGGCCCTTTGTCTGTTATCCCAGACAAGATTTGCAATTTTTGTCTGTTTTTTAGACAGAAAACACACAGACCTTGTCTGTAGGGCTAACAGACAAGAATTTTGGGTTTTCTGCGAGGGGGTCAGAAAAAATGTAGAACGCACGCGCCTTATATTATAATGCTTGCCATATATACTCCCGAATCTACAATCAGCCCTCACCATTACCAATAACGTCTATCTTACCAGTATTTTTGCTTAAAAAGATCACCGTACGTTTCACATTAATACATATTTACTCATTTATAACAGTAAATGATAAAAAAGTGAGATGATAATTAGGTGAGACAACATTTTACAGATTTAAACCTTTTTCTTTTTGGGTTTTAAAGTCTGGGAGCCTTGTCCAGGTCGTTTCTTGGCCTTCTCGTCTTCTGATTCGACATTCTCATCATTTGCATCCTTATCAAAACTCGCGATTAGAGCAGCGCACCTCTTGGCCAATTCTTGCGACGTCCTGGAAATGAAGAACCAATCGAACTTGAATTGAGGGGAGGACCTGATAGATTGTCGTATTTTCTCAAAACTCTCGTCATCACATCCAAACTCGTGGTATTTGCAAAGAATAAACCTAAAAACGAATGTATAGGGTGCGCCAAAATAATCTGGACAAAATTCAATTAAAGAAAGCTTTTTTCGGAAGGTCTAAAAATTGAAACTTTTAGCCCTTTTAGAAAGTGTAAAAGACGTGCTTTACAGCAACGGTAATGTCAAGGTTGGGGCCCGTTGCAGAACTGAAAAAATAATCGAAAGTTTTTGGAGCAAAATTTTTTTTCAAAGGGAAGACTTGAAAATCAATTTGCCCATTATTTCCGCTAAGGGCAACCAATGTTCTTCAAAGTTATTGTATGAAAAATACGTGTTATTGGCTTCGATGCTATAGAATGGCGGTTGTCGACGGATCTGACTGTGCATGTCGCGGAAACAAAAAAATCCTAAAAATCGGGATTTTCGTAAATTTAAGGATATCAGTGCCAGAGTTTTGCTCTTACCGCTTTAAAATTCCGTTATTGCAGGGCGTACGCATAGCTATTTGGCATAGTGAGAAAGAAAATCCACAAAGTACATGGAGACTGCCTGTAAAAGTTCATGGGGGAGATTTAAGGCACGGTCCTTCAAAACTTGAAATGTTTTGACAGTTTACTACCAGCTAAAAGGGTCTTGAGCGTAAAAACTAAGATAGCACTGTACACTAAATAGATGTTTACATAATACAATGATTTCTAATGAATGTGAACCATCTGTAGTTCACATTCATTGGAGGAGCAATTTTAAGGTAAATTTTGCTAGCAAATTCAAACTTTTGTCCCCCAGAGGCAGCTGACACAAAATGCGTTTTTCAAAGTCGACTAGTCAGACTTTAGTTATCCTAATAAAAGAATATATGGTGCCTAAGATGCTGGAAATCACACACAGAAACTTTTACATGTAAATCTTTGATTTAATGGAAATTTTTCTAAGAAACAGCGATTTTATAGGCCGACTTTGACGAGCTGCCAGAAGGGTAAAAGTAGTAATTAGGAAAAATGCATTTTAATGTATAAAAAGCGACCACTGCTCTTTCATAAAAAGAAAATTTCACCTCATAGTGTGCAACGATAAAGGTAGTGTTGCCAATTTTTTACCATTTTGGGATCCGTGTTTCAGACGCCTTAGTTGTGAGCACTTAAAACGATAAAAAAGTCGTAAATACAATTAAATTGTCTGAAACTTTGAAGATTGATTCATACACGCATTACACGTTTGGACAATTGCCCACTTTGTGTCCAGATAATTTTGGCGCACCCTGTAGACAAGGGCATCCATCATAACATTTTTATCATACTCTAAATAACAAACCTGTCTTCATCCGACGAAAACGATTTCCCCTTTGGTCCACTAAATACGAAATCAAGTTGAGTGTAGGGATCCCGACATTCCTTGTACTTCCTTTCCAGAACACTCTTCACATAAGCTTTTCTGTAGAGTTTGTTTCGGCCCTTTTCAATCGCATTACTGTACTTGTAAAAATCCTTCAGCTCCTTTCCTCTCTTCCAGAAAACCTTCGCGTATTCTTCAACTTCCTTCTCATCTCTTGTTCCAATTTCTTTGGATATATTTTCATAATCATTCGATTCATATTTTTCACAAGCTTTGACAAACGCGTTGAATTCTTTTTTGCTCCAATCAAATCCAGTAGTGTTGATGAGATGGTCCCTTTCCTCAATCATGTCGTCAGTAGGCGCCATGGCCTTGTCCATCTTTTTCTTCTCTTCTTTTATATACTTCTCAGCTTCTTTTTCTGTATATCCATCTGGGGTGTGGGCATATATCCATTTGTTCTTCGGAAGAAGTATAATTCATTCTCCACCAATTCGTATAACCGTTTTGGATAAAATTGGAAGTCGAAGACTTGAGGAAGACTCTTCGGTCGAGGGGCCTTTGATCCAGGTTTCAAGGTTCCATCTTGCTTCGCTTGCTCTCTAAAGAATACAAACAAATAAACAAATTTCTTACTTGAATATCTGATCCATATTGTAATTCGTTTTTCTTTCTCTTTTTGGTGGTTCCAAGAAAGCGGGTTCATTTCTGATACTCTTTCCTTTGTAATTCTCGCCTTCAAATTCGTATATACTCTTGAAATCTCTAAGATTTGACTCTCCGAGTTTTTCCAATTCCTCATTCAATTTGTTCGTTTTGTCCTCCGATTTCTCCAAGATGGCGTCAATATCCTCATCCGTGATGGTTGATTCTTTCGACGAGAAAATCGTATTGGCTCCGTGCTTGATCATGGATATCATTTCGTCCGCTCCTAGCGTCTTTTGAGCTTCAGTCAGACGGCCCTGCTGAATGACCACCGAGTCCAGCCTCAATTTCCTCTCGGCTCTCTCGATTATTCTTTCTTCACAAGTGTTCTCAGTTACAAATCTGAATACTCGAACCTGTTTCTTTTGGCCAATACGATGAGCTCTGTCCTAAATCAAATTGTAATGTAAATATAAAAATCTTTTTTTACCATAGCCTGCAGATCTATTTGCGGATTCCAATCAGAATCAAACAATATGACTACATCAGCCGAAGTCAAGTTGATTCCCAGACCTCCGGCTCTAGTCGTTAACATGAATAAGAATTTCTCACTTCCCTCCCTGTTAAATTCATCAATCTGGGATTGTCGTAGATCATGGGCAGTCTGACCATCTAACCGGCAATATTTATAGCCTCTCCAAACGCAATAATCTTCCAGAATATCCAACATCCTGCTCATTTGAGAGAAGATTAGCACCCTTGATCCTTGTTGTTCAAGTTTGGCAAGAAGTTTGTCTAACAAAACCATCTTTCCCGAGCTTTCCACCAAATGTTTGTCAGTAGTGTACGGAGGTCCCGGTTCAGCTCCATCGAACAGATACGGGTGATTACAGCACTTCCGGAGATGCATAAACAAATTCATAATACGCTTCTTCTCGAGTTTTCCAATTGTATTGACCACATCGATATCTTTCATCAAAATCTTCGTATACCTAAAGATACAATAAAAACAAAAAATGAGTTACCATTCTTTTTGAAGTCGGCTTAAGCCAATGAAAACCTTAACCTCCTTCTTCGGCAACAAAGACTTTTCAACATCAGCTTTAATTCGCCTCAATAGGAAAGGCTGCAGGACGCGATGCAATCTTTTTATGATCTCCTGATTATCTAAAAGATTTTCATTGTGGAACCATGAATCGAAATCTTCAGCGCTGTTGAAGATTTCCGGCAATAAGAAGTTGAGAAGAGCCCATAATTCGTGAAGATTGTTCTGGAGAGGAGTCCCGGTCAGAAGAAGACGATTCTTTGTTTTGAGGATCCTAACATTTTCGGCAAGCTAAACCAATAAATATCAAGTAGAACAGACGAATCCATACCTTTGAATTCTCGTTTTTGATCCTATGTGCCTCATCAATGACCAGATAATACCAGGCGACTTTTTTTAGATCGATCATACACTTGAGGACCATTTCATACGAAGTGATGACCACCTAACCGCAATACATCATCAGTAATACAAACGCACTTACATCAAAATCTCTTTCTTTTATTCGGCCCAAAGGTACCGCTCTTTCTTCCGCATTTCCAATAAGAACACAAGTGTTTATCGTCGGACACCATTTTGTAAACTCATTTTTCCAATTTTGAATTGTACTTTTTGGGACAATAACCAAAAAAGGGCCATTATGATCCTCTACGTGTTTCATGTAACCCAGAAGAGATACTGTTTGAAGCGTTTTTCCGAGTCCCTAAATAAAGTACAGTATAAAAATTTTGGCGTATTACCATTTCGTCGGCCAGTATTCCGTTAAATTTGTTGTAATGGAGCTGAATCAACCAGTTTAGACCTCTGACTTGATAATCTCTGAGTTCTCCATTTTTAATAAAACTAGGAGATTTGTCGAACAAAATCATATCTTCAGGCGCATCTTCTTGTTCCATTAATTCGTTATCTTCGTCCTCTTCTGTCAAACGATGCCTATGATCATTCGCCGTCGGCCGTCCTCTTTTCTTTCGATTTGGATCTAAAAGTTAATTTTATATAAAGAAAAGTAAAGAAACCCCGTCATTGACGATTATCATCTTGCGAACGAAATACACTCAGTTAACCTTACCAGCCATGACTGCATCCCCGGCACTCAGTTTCTTTGAGAAGTTTTCGGTCTTCTTCAATAACAACTCAAACCTCTTGAAAGAATTCGAATTTTCTAAAAGAAACGAATAATATATTATAGGTATAACATACCAATGCCAATCTTAAGTTTTTCCGATTCAGGTTTAATTTCTTCGAACTCCATCTCCTCAGGCTGGTACTCACCATCGGATTCCTCCTTCACTCTATCATTGGTCTCCATGGGTTCAGCAGACATCGTCGACTGAAATATTCTATATTATCATGGAACACGATTCAAAAACAACATATAAAAAGCAGTAAAAAATTCACATCCAAAGAAATTTATATGTTGTGAAGAAAACTGAGGAATGAGAAATTATCCAAGATATTTCTGCGCCCACGGCGATTAATTAACCGCCGTGGCTTGATCAAATAGGCTAAAATCGGTGAAAAAACGTACATGCCCTTCGCAGCTCGCGCCCGACCCCCAAAAAATTCACGAGATTTGTCCCTCAGAGTTGATGCTCAAAAGGTGCAGTCTTTATTATTAGCTAAAACGACGTTCATAAAAATTTTTTGAACATCTGTCACCTGTTTAAGCTTTCATTCATATCGTTGCCATTTCTGAATCGGGAAATATGGCCTCCTCAAAATCAGCAATTTTGATGTACCTTGTGCAACATGCATAAAATCGAAGAAGCGGAGTGTCCAAAATTCCATCTACAATTCTACGGAGACGAAACCTATTGAAAGAAATGTGCTCAAATTTTCAGACTTCTGAGACAATTTTTTGACACACTTCAACGTTACCCATTGATTTAAGATGATATTTTGAATATTTGAATTCAATCCTTTAGCGATCTGTTGGGAAGAAGGTCGATTAAAAAGTCCATCTTCAATTCCACAGAACACCGTCAGAAGCCCACATAATCAAAATTTCAGCTTTTTTAACCGAGGTTTTGACCATGTTCAACGTTTCGCACTTGACAGTTCAATATCCTAAAATTACAAATTTCGTAATTTTGCATCATACAAAAAAAATATCGATTTACCCGGTCTAATTGATACATACAGTTCACGTATATGTACATCAATATCGAGAAAATTTGATGGGTGACAAGGCTCTTTGAAACATCAGATCACGATAGGTGCTGATAATAACACATACCCTGACAGGGTTTATGAGATTTTACAGGTACAATCATGACATTTACCCCCTTGGCCCGCGACAAGTATTTATAATAGTCAGAATGGCCCATGTTGACGATTCACGGTCGTGTATTATTATCATTATCAAACATTTTATTATAATCAAACTGATCTACAGCATCCATTGAAAACAACGTCCATGCGTATCCATGTTTACCAAAATTCGTTAAATTTAAGGTTCAAGAATAATATTTTTGTGGTAATAATATATGTCCATTGATGTAAAATGGGTTTTCTACCAATTCCTACCAATATTGACAGTTTGGGTTTCATTCTGATATAAAATAAGGTTAGAAACATTTCATCGTATAAAATTTTGCTAATTTTTCTTTGGACGTTTTTTTCTCCATTTGGGCAAGCCGTGACATTCTCTCCAAAGCGACAAAATTCTCATCTTCAAGGTTGCCACGTAATGCCAATCTTTTTTTGGGCGCCTTTTTCCTTTTTCCCTCAAAAGCAGGGGTGGTCACCGGCACCTATTTTTCCGATTTTGGGCCCGAAGCCCGGTCTGTCAAAAGCCCGGCCCGGGTAGAGGTTTTTACAAGCTCGGCCCGGCCCGTGAAAGCCCGGCTAGGGCGCGACCTGCCAAAAAATCGTTGCCGTTTTGTTATAACTAGGATTGTGATTTTGACAGTGACGTCAAATTGAAGTCATTTTCATCAAATTGACGCCGTTGTTTCGGTCGGAAACTGTCTAACGATTAAACAAACATTATTCAGGGTAGTATAATGTCTTCAAACATGCTCAAGACCATATAAACATTAAAACAACAGTTTATAACAACAAAAGGACTTTAATAGACCCATTTCGGATCATCTTCGTCCTTGTTCTTACTTAGTTAATTGGATTTCTTTCAACAAATTGCAAATAGAATTACTGATAAATGTTTATTAGCCTATTGGGAACTAAAGTTTGTAAAAAAAGCTTCGGTCCCGGTAGTGCTATTGTAATACATTATTATATATGCACTATTTTTGAGAGTAAACGTGAAAAAAGCTTGTAAATGTGTTAGAACTTGAAAAACTACAACAACAATCCCATCAAAAATTTTGCCGGCACGAAAACAATGAATGCCAACGGTTTGGCATTATGATAAAAACCGGGCCGGGCCTGGCCTGAAAAACCCAGGCCCGCGGCCCGGAGCGGAAATTTCGGGCCCGGCCCGGTTTCAATTTTCCATTTTTGAGTCAGGCCCGGCCAGATCGGGCCGGGCCGCCGGGCCTAGTGACCACCCCTGCTCAAAAGAAAAATTAGCGACATTTTATACGATGAAATGTTTCTAACCTTATTTTATATCAGAATGAAACCTAAACTGTCAATATTGATAGGAATTGGTAGAAAACCCATTTTACATCAATGCACATATATTATTACCACAAAAATTTTATTCTTGAATCTTAAATTTAATGAATTTTGGTAAACATGGATACGCATGGACGTTGTTTTCAAAGGATGCTGTAGATCAGTTTGATAATAATAAAATGTTTGATAATGATAATAATACACGATCGTGAATCGTCAACATGGGCCATTCTGATTTACATATTATTACCACAAAAATATTATTCTTGACCTTAAATTTAAAGAATTTTGGTAAACAGGGATACTGCATCACTAAACGATGGAAAGGAAACGTTGAAGTGTGTCAAAAAAAATTGTCTCAAAGGTCTGAAATTTTCGTTTATACCCTTCAGTAGGTTTGCTGTGGAATTGTAGATATATTTTTTAATTTCACCATTTGTGTATGTTGTGGCAAATTGTACTTGGGTACCAGCTTGGGTAGTTGTTTATCCCCTTTTTTCAAATATAGTTGTGTCGAAATTTGAATAAGGGAATAAACAGGTGTACACTCCGCTTCTTCGATTTTATGCATGTTTGTACAAGGTACATCAAAATTGCTGATTTTGAGAGGCCCATATTTCCCGATTCAGAAATGGCAACGATATGAATTTTTTGTTGACAATAAGTACAATAAACCACAAAAGCTTCCAAACATAAAGGAGCCTTGTCGTAATTCCACATCCACAGACAGCATCGCACAAATCATTGAATTAGACGATTGTTACAATTAAAGAATTATTATTTTCATCATAGGTATGACTGTCTTTTTAGTCGATTTGTTCGCAAGCGGCGCCCGACAATATTTGCATAAGAAGAGATTCAAAATGTTGCAGTTTTTTAAAAGTATTCTGTAGTTTATACAAAGAAATATTCTTTGGATTGTCTTTCATTAACAAAATTTTGGAGAATACATTACAATTAAAATGCAAACATGCACATCAATTAACTTCTTCCCATCCTGACTGCAAGTAACAAGTAACTATATACTTAACAAATTAATTGCACAAAAATTACACTTGATTCCTCTTCTTTATCACTGCGTTCTGATTAAAAAAGTTTTTGAGTCACCAATTGACAGCATTAATACGGGCATCATACATTTCATTTACCTTTTGTGCTCAAGTTGTTGAGAAATGTTTGAGCGGAGGTAATTGACTATCTTATCAGTAGACGGCGTCTCTTCACTTCTTGGGCAATCATATCGAAGGTGTTTTATGAGTTCATAGAGAGATTCAGGAAGCTAAAAGATGGCGCTGGACAGAACCGTGGTCTCCTTCTTTGTCTTATTCTCCATTGTCTACTTCTTGGAGGCCATCGGCGGGTTCTACATGACCAGGTAACAGTGTCTAATCATGTCTAGCCAGACGGATTTAACTCTATAATATATAAAAATATAAAAATGCGCAAAAAGATTTGAATAAATTTAGATGACTATGTTGTTAAATGTGTACACAAACTTGTATTTTTGCATTATGGCCATTATTCAGTGCCGTCGTCGCCATTGAGAAGCAATTTCCAGATTCCCAGCAAAATTTCGGGGATGGTTTCGGCCGGTGATTTCGGATATATTCCCTCAGTGGTCATCGTATCGTATCTTGGTGGAAAGGTAATTAAAATAAAAAAAATAAGCCAAAGTTCAGGGGAATCGAGCCAAATGGATAGGCGGTGGTTGCATGCTGATTGCAATAGCTAACCTTCTTATCTCGACTTCAAATTTCTGTTTCCGGTGGAAAGAGTTGACTTGAAAACCTCGGACTTCCAAGAAACAATTGAAAGGGATATCAGTCGAATGGCTAATGAAGAGCCTCCATTCGCATCTACTGCCTCATGAAATAAGACGAATTGTTGCTGGAAAAGGAGGGTTAGCCGCAACATTGCAACAATGTGAAAAATTGATTGATCGAAATCAGAGCTCAACTTTATGTAATACTATCCAAGTATGTGCTAGTTTCGTATTCAATTAAAAGTTTTAGTCGATACTCCATGTCCATAATCCATCCACTATAATGAAGTCGAGAATCTACGGGCATTACCGCTACAACGTACGCCTTTTGTAGTAAATCTCTGAACAGACTCCGAGCAATGGTGAGATTAATGTAACAGAATTATTTAGTCTTTAGATGGACAAAGTTAGATGTACCGAGAAGCATCTTACTTCGGGCCAACATCCACAATCTTCTTCGGTCTCTTCCTTCTTGGGATTGGTCGAACAATGCCGTATTCTCTTGGTCTACCTTTGGTTGATGACAACGTAAAAAGGCAAATCTTCTCTTTATTTCGGTAGGTTTACTGTTTCTCATTATCTTCATTTCCAGCTGGTATGTTCTTTATTCGAATTCTCGGACCATGTGGATTGATGATGGGATCAGTGTTTAACAAATACTACTATACATTCAATCGTATGTTTCTTTTTAAAATTTATGTAGTAACAACTTTCAGCGCCGCAGGGGTCTAACTCCTCGAGATCCAATGTGGATTGGCAGATGGTGGTGTGGATTCTTGGTGATGGGATTCTTGCTTTTTGGCCTTCATTAGCTTTATTCTGCTTCAAAACTCATCCTTCTTATCATGAGGAGGATGAGAATGGAGAAGATGGAGCTCAAGACGATCTTTTGAAGGGAAAAGTGGAACTAAAAAGTAAGAAATTATGACTCGACCCAAAGTGTTGAAGGAAACCTCGGAGATTAGCTTTAGTCGACCGGCATGCTGAGAGAACGGCCCGACGGGAAAACCGTGGTTCCGGAGACTTTCCAGGAAAAGATGGACGACTTCATATACACCATGAAATCAGTGATACACAACCGTATATTGTGGACTTCTGGTTGGCAGGATCATCGATGTGATGGCTTTCAAAGGGTTCTTTGTCTTCCTCCCCAAATACCTCGAGATTCATTTGGTGTACCTCAATACAAAATTAACTTCTATATGGGTAAGTAAGTTGTAGCGATTGAAATTACTGTTGACCCTAGGTCTTCATTGGCATCGTTGGATTTGCAATTGGTGTGAGTCTAGGGAGTCTCCTAATGAGATTCTAAGATTGGAAGGAAGAAAAGCGGCTGCTTGGGTAGCCATCTGCTCTTGTTGGCCGCTCTTTGTGTCCTTCTTAAATGCTGGAGTTGGTTGTCATCTACAATGTCACAACTTGGTGAGATGTAAGCATATTTTGCAGGCAAAAAATATATTATAAAAAATGTTTAGCTCATCCAGCCGGGCGCCAACACAACTGCAGTCTGTTCCCAGAACTGTTATTGCGCGAGAATGTTCCTATATACCCCGTTTTGTGACCCTCAGGGAAAATGTGTATTACTATCCATGCCATGCTGGATGCCCATCACCCAATGCGCCAATTCGCTCTTCTCGATCCCAAGTTACCTCAACTTTTGCCAATTGTTCTTCGTGTTAAGCAAGATGCTGAAAGGGAGGTTTTTAGGATTATTGCGTTACCGACGATTGTAATTGGAAGATCAAAGTCTATTTTTTGAACATGGCTTAGGAGGGGTAGTTGGGGGCTTGGAGTCACACCTGGCATGCTCATCATCGGTACGGTAAGTCCATCAGGCGATTGTGTCATACATAGGTATGAAATAATATCTATATCATTTCAGATCAGTCCCCCCCGTCATCGCTCTGTATCTCTGGATTCAGTGGATTCCTGGTGTGAGTATATGGCCACCCTCCTTCCCCGATAATTTGGGTGCATTATCGATATGTTTCTGTGTCCAGTGGGAAAAAAATGTGACGGGCGGGGAGCTTGTGTCTCTACAGCACCGAAAAACTGCGAATATGGTAAGACGGCCCGAACCTACTATTCATATCCATATTCAGGATGCATGGTATTTATGGAGGGCTCCGATTGTTAGCTTTTAATGCCGTATTTACACTTACTTTTGTTCTCTCTTATTTTCTACTGCATCCTTTCAATTTTTCTTTAATGATAATAAAGTTTTGTAATAAAACCGCCCTAAAATATGATGAAACTCAGCTCATCTTGAGGAAGAACATTTTTACGAATCTAATAAAGATACAATCAAGTTGAGGGATTGGGATTATGTTCGGCCGCGTCCCAATCACATAAAGTTTAATTGGTACAGAGTCTGTTCTTTTTTCAATTCTTTTCGCGGCTCCGGCATTGGTCGCGGCGGGCGATGATGTTTTGTTTGATGTGGTTTCATAAGGCAAAAACTTGGCAAAAGTGTTTTGATGATATTAGGCAACGGCGTAACCTTTGTGAAGTGCAAAAGGACCCAATGACCAATTGTCCTTAAATTTTCAATATTTACTCTGAAAAGGCTACATGTAATATCAATTGCGGAAAATTTTAGCTCACGTTTTGCACGGAACTCTGAGATATTCAGTGATCTTGTGCCGACGAGAGAAGGCGCGACCTTTTTTTAGCAATACACGATTTTTTTTAAAAGAACTTGGATGTGCTGATTATTTCAGCTTAAACAATGCCAAAGGAACAGTACATGTGCCAGTTATGTGCCAATCATGGTTTATTCAATCAACCCAAAAAAGGCACAAACAGCAAAATGGGACAAACAGAAATGCTTTTAAGGAATGCCCGTAAGTTGTTATCTTTGGATCTCTTCCCTCTTTTATCGATTGTCACATATAAATGCCATGATCTTTGCAGTTGCAATATGTGCGCATTGAATTTGAAACGACGAGCCTTGGATCAGATCGAACGCAAACTCAGACTTTTCACAAATGAAGAACAGACACATGAGACCATATCAGAAACAAAGGAGACGCAGGGAACGACTATTTGTGAAGGTAAGCGAAGTGATACCGTAATGCAAGTAAAACAGAGCGCATTGTCAGATATGGTAAGGAAAAGTGTCGCTAGGACTCGAACAAGTTGCATAGTTTGAAATAGGCAGCGTTAATTTTAGACGTCTTTTTCTAGTTGCGAAGGGTCTACAAGAAGACTTCATCCTTCTTTGTTAAGATTGTCAATATATCTTATCTTCACGAGACATTCTGATACCATATTTTGCACCCTTTGTCGTCAGGGATTGCTAGTTTAGAATAGAAAAGTTTTGCGTTGGTTTTGATAATTTCTACGGTTGAAAAAGTGTGAAAAAAGTTCCTAAAGCAGCATGGAGATAAACAAATGATTATTCAGTCTTTGATACTTTTTGATACCATTTAATGTAATCTAATTTCGACCGGAACAATCCAATTTCAAAATTTTTCACACCGAATTTAATTTTCAAAATTCTTCATTTTTTATGGCACACTTTTCTTCGCCCAAAAAACGTCTGGACGGAAAGTGCAACTCTCCTCAGCCAATCCCCTTCTGTCCGCTGTTTGGACTCGTGGTGGTCGTAAAATCGATCAAAACGGGGGGAATTTGTTCGCCTGATCCCAAAGTCATATACTTTCGCACATTTGATGAAGATTTGTGTGTGTGGTCTCTTCGGTGCCCATTCCGCTTTAATTGTTGGCTGGGGAGCGAAACAGATGAAACGGACATGATATTTGCGGAAAAACTTATTCGTATTTGATGATTGCAGCAAGCTCGAGCAAGAAACGGTCCTGGAACAAGGCATTCGCCGACATCAGTCGATTTTCTGCTCCGTCGAGTTGTTGGTGAATAGTAAACGAAGAGTAAATAATTTCTAAGTTTTGGAAGTTTGGATTTTTGTTTGATAAGAGCTGAAGGTGCATATTCGGGAATGGCATGAAACTTTTGTACATAGGCTTTGAGCTAGCCACTAATCATTCACAGCAAGTTTAAGATCAAAATTTCTAACAGTAGCCAATAAATCGACAAAAACTTTCTCCACCATACTTCCTGGAGCTATATGCGAAAAAATAAACTCTAAAACTGATCACCAAATGCTTAAAAATGATTTATTTCTTATTAACCTTGGACAACGACGCGCTATACTCTGAATAATCGACAAGTCCATTTCCATCTACATCAAAATCAGCCATAATTGCATCAACCATCAACTCGAGTTCTTCGTCCGCCATAGGAGTAAACGGCTCGCCGTCGTGACCATGAGTTAATCCCTAAGACAATAAAAATCATGTCCTACTGATTTCTAGATGTCATTATTACCTTTGCAATCTCTAATCCGTCAATATACGAGTCTCCATTGAGATTGTGCATGTTGAAATAATAGAATTGACTGTGCTCTTTGTCCATTTTGGTATCCAACTCAATTGTGTCGTTCAAATGAAGCTTTATGTGTCTAATATTGGAAACAATCGATAATAGGATTAATGTGATGACTTACGCTTCATCTTGAAGATCTTCAGCGTCTCCAAATTTATCTGAAAATAAAGTATAAGAAGATTTTTAAGCTAAATCAAGATTTTATTAGGCAGCGCAGTACTAGAACAGCGAAGCTCAGATTTTCTTTAATTTTTGCCCACACGTTTTGCGTAGCTTACATATCAAATGGAAAGTTTTAGCTATTACCTGCTGTGGCTGCTGAGATATTCAATGATGTTTGCCGACGAGAGATTACGTAAAAAGTGGAGAGCAGTCACAGAATAAATTTTTTTTGGCAATATCTTCGCAAATGCCGCGTAGAAAAGTCAATTTTTGTTAGGAGCATTGTGTGTTTACGGTTGAAATAAGGGTAATATTTTTTGATTTAATTTTTCAAATCTCTGTAAATTCTGCAAGCTAGAAATCTTCATATGTTATAGAAAGCTATAAATTTACGTCAAGTTTTATCAAAATTTGTTCGTCACACTTTGATAAATCCCCCTGTTAATTCACGCTTTACAGTTCTCGTAATAATTTCAAAGCTTACGAATATGTTGCTTGTCTCCATGTCCCGCATGCGGACCGTGAGCTGAACCAAGGCTTTGAAATGATAAGAGATATACAAAGGTTAGAACTGCAGCAATTTTTCCACGTCGCAGTATCATTTTCGGAAAATTGATATCCTTTGAAAGTTAGTATTGTGAGCTGCGACGAGGGATCCCATTTAGGCTGGCTGTGCAAACAAGATGACATTGTTGTTGCTATTCTTGGTTTCAAAATAAAAAAAAAACGAGATTTTCATGGGTTTCAAGGTGACAAAATATTATACAAGACTTATTGTCGTCCTTCACTGGAGTTCCTGCAAAAGTTACGTACGTCTCCGTCAAAAAGAGGATTTCTGTCTGACAAATCTCCGCATTTTGCGTATTCTCTCGCCAGTAAGAGTTGTTGAATATTTTGGTGGACCTAGACTTGGCTCTAGGGCCAGGCCGATCGATATTCATGTCCAGACTTTTCGAGATTCAAAAAAAACGTTAAAGTAATTTAGAACTTCGAAAGGAGCCGATAGAAATAGATGTGAAACTTGGCATGCCTTTGCTGACAGTGATACTTTTGCAATTTCAAATTGCGAATTCATTTAGATCGCTTTAGATCCTTTTTTAATTGCTGAGGTTGTTTCATGACCGGTCATGCCTATGCTGATCGATTATTCCATATTCCTTTAATTTTGACTACAGCTGCAACGACAATCCATTAAAAAAGATCAAAACCAAGTCAAAATTGAAAAAAAATCCAAGAAAGTTCAGTAAATCAGTAGTTTATTCCAAAAAATAAACAAAATCATTTCTTCTAATCACAAAGTGGCAGACGACGTAGACGATTACACCGATCAAACAGAGGAAACTCTAAAATTTTTAACATAAAAAATAATTTATAAGGGCTAAAATAAAAAAAAGCCAAAAAGTTGTCAAAACTTACGTGGTAATTGCCAAGTAAGCGGCGAAGCCGAGGATGAACGAAACCAGACACAAGACACCGGCCACAATGTTGTAGACCAAATCGTGGTTGTCCGCACATTCTTGCCCATGCAGTGGAAGGAGCAGTAGATGCTGTACTCGATCAGAGCCGCAACCATGACCGCCGGCACAAGAAGTAGACAAAGTTGGGGCTACAGGTGGTATAACCATACCCAACGTAGTCGTACCCTCGCCACAGGCGAGCACTTGCGTGGAGAGGATGGTGCCAATTCCCGCCGAGGCGGAAATCAGAATCCAGCACTAAAAGGAAAAAAGTTATAAAAAATACATTTCAAATATATTCAAATTTTATAATAAATTTTTTATAGATGAGGGGAAACAAAAGCAAAATTTTGGAATAAATTATCGGAATCGTCTTATGTGCTTAGAGCAGTACTAAACTCAAAATACTAGGAGCATTAATTTTGAGCGTTTACAAAAATTTGCATACACTTAAAAAATTTCCATAAAAAATTGGATATATTCAAAAATTGACAAATACCAAAATTTAAGATTGGTCAGCCATAGCTGGCGATTTTTCTGCCAT